>JAHLJT010008756.1:106507667-106532864 GCA_031308135.1 Acheta domesticus
TTTGGGCATTGCCATGTTTTTCATTGGAAAAAGAAAAGCAAAGTAAAAAAAAACTGTCCGAAATAATTACCGATCTCAAAAGATTTGTTGGGTTTTTTTCAAAACTAAACTAAGGTATTTTTTTTGTTTCGCTCAATCATCAATGTTCTACAAATAACATGCACCTTATGGCAAAAGCGCGACACGCATATCACTTTGGGGTAGATGCATTGTCTTTTGAAAAGAATGAATATAATCAAACACCCTATTTCTTCCTGACAAAATTCAATATTTGTTTGTTATCAAACCTCAAACTACAAGGATTCGTTCCGGGCAATTTAAAATATCATATTACAACACATAATAAGGGAATACGGCTGTACTCTCTAATAATTTGGACTACTCACTTTGTTTTAAAAAGAATTGGGAAAATTAGTGTAAAAACTATTATTATAAATTTTGATCATATTTTGGTTTATCACTAAATAAATCCAAAATACTGTACTAATTCAGAAGAGGAATTATTTAGAAATTGCTCATAAGTGGCCATCAATATGTCAACTTCAAAATTTTGGACAGATTCGTTTTTATTGAAAATGAAAGGAAATATTAAATCAAAAAACAGTCAACGTTTCCGATATTCAATATTGTGTTACCTTAATAACAGGATTTCGCTTGTATGATAATGCATGTTTTCTAATATACGTGATAAGGGGAAATACGGCTGTACTCAGACAAAAATTTTAGGCACCTCTTTTTGTTTTGTTAATTTGTTATTTTAAGTCGCATCAATGCTTATGGTTATTAGCGACTACCAATTTGTTACAATACATAAATTTTCTTTAGTTATAAAAACAATGATAATTGATGATACACAAGACAAAGATAATAAACACAATGACACAATACTCTCACAATGACAATGATAAATAAACAGGAAATAATAAACAGAAAAAACAAAAAGCCGAAACAGAAACAACAAACAATAAATAAACAGAAAAAATATACTAGACAAATTTAACAGTTTTGAATCATATTTAAAAGGATTATATGTCATTTAGGAAATTACAAGATTTACAGAAATGTAGTATTTTTTGCTCCTCTCTTTGTTTACCAAAAAATGGAAAATTCTCGTGAAAACTAAATATACTTCTTTGACCAATTTCTCATTCCTCACAAAATAAACTCCAAAAATTACTTTACTAATTCAAAAAAGAGAATTTATTTACATTTGCACATACATTGCTTCTCAATTTGCTCATCTCCAATAATTTCGGGCTAGAAAACGTTCTTATTGAAAAAATAAGGAATAATAATCAATAGAATAACTTTTGTTTTGCTATCCAATATTTGCGATCTTATAAAACCTGAACTACAAGGATTTCGTTCCTGGCAATAAAGTGCCAGATACAACACATGATAGAGAATACGGCCTATACTCATGAATCATTTTGAACTTCGGCGGTTTCTTCTCCAAGAAAAGAAAAATTCGCGTGAGAACTACAATATACATTTCACCACGTTTCCATCTGAAAAAGTAAACCCCAAAATTCTGTACCAATTCAAATGAAGAATTTATTAACAATTGCTCATAAATTACGCTAATAATATTCAAATCTCAAATAATTTTGGGCTATATTAGTTCGTATTAAAAAGGGATAATAGGACAAAACCAGTCCATATTTTTTTTCGATATTCGACATTTCCGTTCTTTTAAAACAAAACCGGAAGTACTAGGATATGGCTCATGGCATTGGCGTGTCACCAACAATACATATTAAGGAATACGATTATACCAACAAATAAATTTGGGCTTCTCTTTTTTCCAAAAGGTGGAAAATTCTCGTGAGAAATACAGTATAACTTTTAACAATTTTTCATTCCTCACAAAATTATTTCTGAAATACTTTAATAATTCAAATGAGGAACTGATTCACAATGTTCATGCATTACCTATCAAGATGCCAATCTCAAATAATTTTGGGCTAGCACCGTTCTATTGGAAAAATTGGAATATTCATCAAAACACACCAAATTTTTTCGATATTCAATATTTGCGTTCTTTATAACACCTGAATTACAACGATTTGGCTCCTGGAAATTGAAGTGCCATATACAAACACATGATACGGAATACAGATATACTAACAAATGATTTTGGCTTCTCTCTTTCTTTTCCAAAAAAAATGGAAAAATTCTCGTGAGAACTAGAATATACCTTTTTACTAATTTTTCATTCCTCACAAAAAATTGCTGAAATACTTTAATAATTTAAATGAGAAATTTATTAACAATTGCTCATACATTACCTATTAATATCACAATTTCAAATAATTTTGGGCTAGAGCCGTTCTTATTGGAAAAAATTAATATTACTAAAAACTTTCCTAATTCTTTTCCAACATTTAATATTTCCGTTGTTATAAAACCTGAACTACAAGGATTTGGCTCCTTGGAAAGGCGCGTGACGTAACAACACATAATAAGAAATATGGTTATACTCACAAATAATTTTTGGGCTTCTCTCTTTCATTTCCAAAAAAATGGATCTTCTCGTGAGAACTACAACATACCTTCGATTAATTTTTCATTCCTCACAAAACAATCTCTGAAGTACTTTACTAATTCAAATGAGAAATTTCTTAGCAATTGCCCATTTATTACCTATTAATATGCTAACCTCAAATAATTTTGGGCTAGCACCGTTCTGACTGAAAAAAATAGAACATTAATCAAAACACACCCACTTTTTTCGATATTCAATATTTGAGTTCTTATAACACCTGAACTACAACGACTTAGTTTCCGAAAATTGAACGTCATATTCCACACAATATAGGAAATAGTATTATACCCACAAATAATTTTGGGCTTCTCTCTTTCTTTTCCAAAAAATGGGAAATTCTCGTGAGAACTACAACATACTTTTCGATTAATTTTTCATTTCTCACAAAATAATCTCTGAACTACTTTACTAATTCAAATGGGGAATTTATTAGCAATTGCTCATACATTACATATCAATATGCCAATCTCAAATAATTTTGGGCTAGCACCGTTCTGACTGAAAAAAAATAGAATATTAATCGAAACACACCCACTTTTTTTCGATATTCAATATTTGAGTTCTTATAACACCTGAACTACAACGACTTAGCTTCTGAAAATTGAACTCCATATTCCACACATTATAGAGAATTCTATTAAAACCCACAAATAATTTTGGCCTTCTCTCTTCCCTATCCAAAAACTGGAAAATTCCCGTTAGGAATACAACATACCCTATTCACCAGTAAGAACCAATGTTAATTGTTTCCCTTTGTACAGCCCTGATTTTTGGAATTTGAATACGGGGATGATTTTTTTCAAAGAACCTAAAATTATTCTTAACTTTTGGAAGGGGTTTCGAATTTTTCATAAGGTTTTTTTGATTTTGGTGTTTATTCGCCCGTAAGAACCAATGTTAATTGTTTCGCTTTGTACAGCCCTGATTTTTAGAATTTGAAGCCGGGGTTGATTTTTTTCCAAGAGCCTAAAATTATTCTTAACTTTTGGGAGGTGTTTCAGATTTTTCCTAAGGTTTTTTGATTTTGGTGTTATTTCACCCGTAAGAACCAATGTTAATTGTTTCGCTTTGTACAGCCCTGATTTTTAGAATTTGAAGCCGGGGTTGATTTTTTTCCAAGAGCCTAAAATTATTCTTAACTTTTGGGAGGGGTTTCAGATTTTTCCTAAGGTTTTTGATTTTGGTGTTATTTCACCCGTAAGAACCAATGTTAATTGTTTCGCTTTGTACAGCCCTGAATTTTGGAATTTGAGGGCGAGAATGATTTTTTTCCAAGAGCCTAAAATTATTCTTAACTTTTGGGAGGGTTTCAGATTTTTCCTAAGGTTTTTTGATTTTGATGTTTATTCGCCCATAAGAACCAATGTTAATTGTTTCGCTTTGTACAGCCCTGAATTTTGGAATTTGAAGGCGGGGATGATTTTTTTCCAAGAGCCTAAAATTATTCTTAACTTTTGGGAGGGGTTTCAGATTTTTCCTAAGGTTTTTTGATTTTGGTGTTATTTCACCCGTAAGAACCAATGTTAATTGTTTCCCTTTGTACAGCCCTGAGTTTTGGAATTTGAAGGCGGGGATAATTTTTTTCCAAGAGCCTAAAATTATTCTTAAATTTTGGGAGGGGTTTCAGATTTTTCCTAAGGTTTTTTGATTTTGGTGTTATTTCACCCGTAAGAACCAATCTTAATTGTTCCGCTTTGTACAGCCCTGATTTTTGGAATTTGAAGGCGGGGATAATTTTTTTCCAAGAGCCTAAAATTATTCTTAACTTTTGGGAGGGGTTTCAGATTTTCCTAAGGTTTTTTGATTTTGGTGTTATTTCACCCGTAAGAACCAATGTTAATTGTTTCGCTTTGTTCAGCCCTGAATTTTGGAATTTGAAGGCGGGGATGATTTTTTTCCAAGAGCCTAAAATTATTCTTAACTTTTGGGAGGGGTTTCAGATTTTCCTAAGGTTTTTTTATTTTGGTGTTATTTCACCCGTAAGAACCAATGTTAATTGTTTCGCTTTGTACAGCCCTGAATTTTGGAATTTGAAGGCGGGGATGATTTTTTTCCAAGAGCCTAAAATTATTCTTAACTTTTGGGAGGGTTTCAGATTTTTCCTAAGGTTTTTTGATTTTGGTGTTATTTCACCCGTAAGAACCAATGTTAATTGTTTCCCTTTGTACAGCCCTGAGTTTTGGAATTTGAAGGCGGGGATAATTTTTTTCCAAGAGCCTAAAATTGTTCTTAACTTTTGGGAGGGGTTTCAGATTTTTCCTAAGGTTTTTTGATTTTGGTGTTATTTCACCCGTAAGAACCAATGTTAATTGTTCCGCTTTGTACAGCCCTGATTTTTGGAATTTGAAGGCGGGGATGATTTTTTTCCAAGAGCCTAAAATTATTCTTAACTTTTGGGAGGGGTTTCAGATTTTTCCTAAGGTTTTTTGATTTTGGTGTTATTTCACCCGTAAGAACCAATGTTAATTGTTTCGCTTTGTTCAGCCCTGAATTTTGGAATTTGAAGGCGGGGATGATTTTTTTCCAAGAGCCTAAAATTATTCTTAACTTTTGGGAGGGGTTTCAGATTTTTCCTAAGGTTTTTTGATTTTGGTGTTATTTCACCCGTAAGAACCAATGTTAATTGTTTCGCTTTGTACAGCCCTGAATTTTGGAATTTGAAGGCGGGGATGATTTTTTTCCAAGAGCCTAAAATTATTCTTAACTTTTGGGAGGGGTTTCAGATTTTTCCTAAGGTTTTTTGATTTTGGTGTTATTTCACCCGTAAGAACCAATGTTAATTGTTTCGCTTTGTACAGCCCTGAGTTTTGGAATTTGAAGGCGGGGATAATTTTTTTCCAAGAGCCTAAAATTATTCTTAACTTTTGGGAGGGGTTTCAGATTTTTCCTAA
Source organism: Acheta domesticus (assembly GCA_031308135.1). Taxonomy (NCBI): domain Eukaryota; kingdom Metazoa; phylum Arthropoda; class Insecta; order Orthoptera; family Gryllidae; genus Acheta; species Acheta domesticus. The sequence continues at coordinate 106,513,104 of JAHLJT010008756.1, forward strand.
GGTTTTTTGATTTTGATGTTTATTCGCCCATAAGAACCAATGTTAATTGTTTCGCTTTGTACAGCCCTGAATTTTGGAATTTGAAGGCGGGGATAATTTTTTTCCAAGAGCCTAAAATTATTCTTAAATTTTGGGATGGGTTTCAGATTTTACAATTGATTTTGAGATAGATTCTGGGTGGGCGCTGCTAGCTTTAGACTAAAGCTAGCAGCGCCCACGATTTTCGGAAATCCAGAGGAGCCTAAAATTCGGGAATAGAGCATTTAATTAGCCTAAAATTAGCCTAAAATTTTGGATATAGTTTGGTTGAGATTGGTTTCTGGGCGCTGCTAGCTTTAGATGGCTCGGTGACACGGGTGGCTGTGGCGGCGCGGACGTTCCAGCTGCTGGGGGCGGGGGCATAGGCCGATGAGACATGCAAATGCGGAGAGATGGAGGTCGGAGAGAGGACAGGGGTGAGAAGTGGGGAAGAGGAGGAGAGTCGATAGAAGAGGAAGCCATAGGAGAATGAGTGGGCGGTGGAGATGGGAGGGCGGGGGCGCTAGTTGAGCGGGGAGGGGGTGGACGTGGGGATAGGGGTGCGATTAATCAGCGGCATAGGTGGCGGGGAGTGCCTGGATGATGAGTACACAAGTGCAAGGCGTGAGTGCTTGGAAGGGAGGTTGGCGGAGGAGGCAGGAAACAGTTGGTGGGTGGGGCAGGCATGGGAGGCGAGAAATGCGCGGGAGGCGGGTGGTGCGAGGGAGACGGAAGTGGCAAAAGTGTCGGGCGAGGCGAAGCGCGGCGGCTGGTTGGAGCATTCGGAAACGTGGCAGAAGAGTTTTAGGGCTTCGGGCAGTCGGGATAAGATAGTCATCAATAAAAGTGTTTGCTGTGACATTCATACTATTTGCGGGCGGGCAGTGCAACGCTGAGCGGCGTCGGGAAGGCGGAGGGGGAAATCGGTGGCGGAGACCGCTGGGAGACCGGCGCTGCAGTAGCAGCGGCAGTGGCTGGCAGCGGAGGCGGAGACGGCCGTGCCGTCAGTGGCTGCGGCGATCGGGGGTGGAGCGCTGGTCGCGGTGGTAGCAGTGGCAGCAGCAGTGGTGGGGAACGGGTGGTGGTGGTGGGAATGATTGGGGTGCCAGAGGCGGTGATGGGAGAAATGTTGAGGGGGACGGGGCAGTGATGGCAGTGATGGTGATGGCGGCGGCGGCGACGGTGGTGGTAACGGTGTCGGCGGCGGTGGTGGCGGGGGTAGCGGCAGTGAGGCGGTTTTGTGCTGGGCGGCGGCGGCGACGAGTGACGGCGCAGCTGGAAGAACGGGAACCGCAGCGCGGCGGGTGGGCGCGCTTTCAATTTTGTGCCTCGGCCGTAAGCGGCCGCAGCTCGAGCTCTGATCTCCCTCCACGCAGCCCGTGGGGACGGCTGCGGCCGCGCCGCGCCGCGCAGGGCCTTTGAGGCGATTCCCCGCTCGCCGCTCGCCGCGCGGAGCCCGGAGCCCCGAGCGCGCCATCCGGACGACGAAAAGGAGAATCAACAGAGCAAAGCTGCATCGGCCGCTGCGCCTTTATTGTTTTCTGCATAGAGCTCCAACGCAAGTAGGGCGGGGTGCAGGCCCGAGATATATTGCAGGCCCGCCATTTCAGGGATACCGCTTTGTGCGTAGAGGTGTTTTAAGTTACACACTCGTTTTGTCATTTGTTAATGATTTGCAAACAAAATTGTGTTATTAAAATAGGTGAAGAGATAATCCAAAAAACTCCTTTGTAACTGACTGATATATATGAGAATGAATAACACTTTCGAAATAAATAAGCACATTCAATGTAAAGATTTATACATTTAAATTTGTCGCAGTCTGTACCGTTGTTTAAAATATATATTGTTAAACGGTTCGGCTGGATTTCTAGTTTTTCCTAATCTTTATTTTCCATTTTATTCTTTCCATTTCCATTTTATTTTTATACTGGCTTTTTCTTGTTAAAAACCTCTCCTTGTTCTTTATTAACTCTCTGTACTAAATTACGATACTGTTATGCACTCGATATATCACTTTGAGGTTATTCCTGTTTATTAGAAGCAAGTCATAACACTTAACACATTAATTATAATTTTACTGCACGTTCTGGAATTGGCATTAAGAGTTCAAATAATTACTGCTGATTTGCTGTTTTTGTACTGTTGACTTCTAACCGGAATTCTGGTAAAGTTTTTCATTCTGTTTCTAGAAATCATAATGAAATAAAGTCTCTGTAATTTCACTAAATTTTTAGTTGCTATTGCTTTCCAAGTGCATGAGGTTCAGAATGCATGTGAGCGTACGTCGTTTCAAGTGGCAGAAAAGTGTAACGTCTAATGATGAGGTACTAAGTAAACTTTTTAGGCAGAGTTTGGATGGCAGATCGCTGAACCGAGAAGCGTAACTATGATGGCATTCCACCGTGAAGGCAGGACAAAGTTTGATGAGATCAGGTTTAGCGGCGCTCAAGTACAAGTAAGTTCCATTCAAGTAAGCTCCAATCTTCAGTTGGAAAGTTCCCAACTGACTAGTCTAAGAAACTTCAGTGAGCGCGCTATCAAGCATGATGTATAGAAAAAAATCATGCGCTTAATCTAAAATATAAAATAAAACTGAGAAAAGATCTGATACTGGATTATCACAGAAATGTCGTCTCTTTTGACGCATTGCATCCATTTTTTGTAAATACAATTACACTTCTGTAAGTTTTGGTCGTGAATATTGTCAATGAAATGTAAAATATATAAATATATAATAAAATATTATCTATTATATATCTATATATAATCTATATATAGATATATTACATAAAAGTCAAATTGGACACAAAACTAACATGGAAATAACACACATCTTCACAAATAGAAGAATTACTAGAGAAATAGATAGCCTTTATTCAATTTATCCATTCCATCTCGTTAATCAATAAAGCTACTATTCGGTCATTAATTTCTTATGCCTACCCATTTGGATATGCGCGGATAAGACAACAATAAACAATTTCAACTTTTTTTAAACCTACGAAGTATACTAGACAACCTCTGATTTGACAGCGATCAAATTATACAAAACGATCTTTCTATGAAACCTGTAGCAACTCACCTCATGAAATTGCAACGCTTTCTTAGATCTTCCGCATACATTTGGAACAAGGTTCTAAGAACCTTCGTGTTGGTATCTCACACCTTCGCTTTCGTAATTTTGTTCGCGTAAGTAAAGCCGTTGCCTGTTCCACATATTTCTTAACAGTTTTCCAGAAACTAGACAAGCGCATAACCACTCTTCCCTTTTTTGTGTCTCTAATCATTACAAGTCTACACCAACTTCAATCTACAACAATAAAAATTTATTTAATATTGAAAAGCCACCCCCTTTTAAAAAGAATTACTGAAATATAAAATTGCCAGCCGTATGGAATCTTTGTCCCCTCTTCTCACCTCATACATGCCCTACACCATCACACGTGTCGGGATACGAGGTGGCAGCTTTTGAGCTAGTCTCGTCTGACGGGAGATACCGTGGCAGACAGTCTCGTTCCAGCGGGGCGTGACCACCCCGTTAACATGTGCTACACTTAGGGGACTAAAGATCTGCGTCGTTGATGTCACTGTAGTGCCTCTGACCGGGAGGTCCTAAGGTTTGAGTCCCGACGGTGGCAGGATTTTTGACACTTGCTAGACAGCTAGGTCGAGTTTATCTGCTGACTAGGAGAATTCTAGCGGCCGGCTGCTCTGATTGGAAGTATTCCCCGGTTTCTCTCATCAATACTAGGTGAATTCCTGAGCAGTACCCTAACAAACGGTCCACGGAGCGCGCGCGATCTTTCCTTCCTCTTCCTTGTTCTATCCCCAAGCCTTACTTTCACACACACTAACATGCACTTCACTATCACACTTGTCGGGATACCAGTCGGAAGCTTAGAGTTTAAACCGCCTGGGGCTGTGCCCCGCAGGTGGGAGATATCTGGTGGAGGAAAATCTCCGAAAGTCGACATAGGTCGGCTTCGCATCTCGCCATCCAGCGGGGGAGATCGTCTCCATCTCCCGCAATAAAACATGCACTACACTTACGAGACTAATGAGCTTAGCAGTTGACGCGCCCGGAATCACTAATTAACCAAAAACCTACGTCTTTAACGTGACCAGAATCAATACTCACTCATCTTCAGCGAAAAGCATTACGCCCCTTCTCGTGTGCAGTCGGGAACGAATCCCCCAGGGGTCTCCGTGCAAGCGCGACGGCGCTGCGCGGCGCGGCGCGGCGCGACTCGGCGGAAGCCCAGCGGAGGCAGATAAGCCAAGAGGAATGGGACTCGTAAGGTGAGATGCGCGTGGCGCGGCGCAGATACCGCTCTTTGTGGAGGTTGGACAGCCATTCTGAAGCAACGAATGGATTTGATTGCGGGGATAACTCGACGAAGCTTTTGTGAGAGCTCACCTGAAATGGCGGAAAAAGGCGGAGAGGGGAGAGTTATGAAGCTCATACTTCGTGGCTCAGCGGTCCAAGAGATCGTAGCGACAGAGGTTCGCGACGGGTCGTGCATTCACAACCCGCAACACAATGAATGCAAATGTTTATGAATTGAATGAAAAGTTTCTTCCATTTTTACAACTCGCAATGTATTAGATAAGCAAACGTCTTGCTCTTTTGTTACTGACAATGGAGAAGTATCTAAACTGATGAAGTTTATTTACGCATGATACACAATTTCCTTATGGTTTCATTATTTGTAAAAAAGTAAGAAGCCTATCGAGCACATTGCTATTTGTTTTCAATTCTGACTTAGCCTATATGTTAAGTGTACTTTACAGTGAGATGACGAAAGTCATGGGATAGCAATATGTAAATATACTCATGGCAATAGTATCATGAACAAAAGGTATAAAAGGGCAGTGCGTTGGTAGAGCTTTAATTGTACTCAACTGATTCATATGAAAAGATTTCTGACGTGGTTATGGCCACATGACGGGAATTAACAGACTTTGAACGCGGAATGGCAGTTGAAGCTAGTCGCGTGTGACATTCCATTTCGGGATTTCAATATTCCGAGATCCACAATGAGATGCCGAGAATACCTAATTTCAAGCATAACCTCTCACCATGGACAACGCAGTGGCAGACTGTCTTCACTTAATGACCGAGAGCAGCGGCGTTTGCTTAAAGTAGTTAGTCCTAACAGATCTGCAACAATGGATGAAGTAACCGCCAAAGTCAATGTGCGAAGTACGACGAACGTACCCGTTAGGACAGTACGGCAAAATTTGGCTTTCACGGCCATGGCAGCACAAGACCGACTCGAAGTTCCTTAGTTAACAGCACGACATCGCCTGCAGCGCCTCTCCTGTACTCGTGACCATATTGATTGGACCCTAGACGACTGGAAAACCGTGGCTTTGTCAGATGAGTCCCGATTTAATTTGGTAAGAGCTGATGTTAGGGTTTGAGTGTGGCGTAGAGCGCACGAATCCATGGACATATGCTCTCAGCAAGCCACTGTGCAAGCTGGTGATGGTTCCATAATGGAGTGGGCTGTTTTTACACGGAATGGACTGGGTTCTCTGGTCCAATTGAACCAATCGTGGACTGGAAATTGTTCTGTTCAGCTATTTTGAGATCATTTGCAATCGTTCATGGATTTCGTGTTCCCTTTCAACGTTGACATTTTTAGAGATGACAATGCGCCATGTCACCGGACATCAATGGTTCGCGATTGGTTTGCAGAATATTTTGGACAATTCGAGAGAATGATTTGGACACAAAGACCGTCTGACATGAATCCCATCGAACATTTATGAAACTTAATTATAAAGGTCAGTTTGTGCACAACATCCTGCACCGACAACATTTTCGCAATTATGGACGGATAAAGAGGCAGCCTGCCTCAATATTTCTGCAAGGGACTTCCAACGACTTGTCGAGACCATGATAAGTCAACTTGCTGCACTTCGATAGGCAAATGAAGGTCCGACACGATATTAAGAGGTTTTTTGGGTCTTTTTTAACCTAGTGTATATTAATGGACAATAAAATTCCCCTGAAAACAAATCACTTTGGATATCATTAATAGAATATGTTAAACCTGTGAGAACCAAGTGTGTCAGTCAATGGTTAGAGTTGTGAGAGCATAGTGTGAAAGAGGTGATCGTGATACCTATTTTGCTGACATTCCTGGTTTACGTATTTCCAAAGCGAATCTACAACCCAGCAGCACTTCAGGCCTTCCATGGGGAAGGCCTCCGCCATCTTTCCTCCAAATGCGGGTTTCATCCACGCGTCCACGGCCTCCGGCCGTCTTTTGTTACTCTCGACCAAGGCCCCGTCAACGGCGGGCTCCCTGTACAAATTACACTGTGTATGGCAGTGTTGTCAAGGTCGATGCCATGAGCGGGAGTCCGTGTTACGAGTGCCACGATGAAATCGTCCCTCCACGAAGTTTATTTCTTCGCCAATGACAACGCCATCCCTATTGTAAAACGGCGGGGTTACTAATAGTTTCCTTTCCCGATGCTAGTTGCGCAGACACTCGTGGCATGCTACGGTGCCACGACGCGTGCCACAGCCACCAGTAGAAGACCTTGACCCACAGGTGTATGGAATAAATTTGTGTTCGGGCAACCTGCCTAACTCATTTAATAATATGCCCAATAGACAAGTAAAGAAAATATTTAAAATACGTTCTTTGCCATACCTTCAAAACTGAAAATATTTTAACAAAAGTTTGCAGAAAGTGGCTGAATTGTATTATTAAATGCATGTATCGTTAGTTCATAAATATATAACGCATTCTTTCAATTATATTGCAGTTTACTCTGGGGCCACCGTTGAACCTTCCTCCTTTCGTGTTTTCTCGGTACCGGAATGGTATTAAAGAACATTGTTTTCGTTACGAATCCTTGAACTGGGGTCGAGAAACCACTCGCCTGCACGTCGGGCCGTGGGCGGCCCGACTACATCAACGCTCGATGGCTCCTTGGACAAGGCTGCTGTGTCTGCTGGCCGTGACCAGTGGATTGTCAGTGGTCACTTCTGGTATCTCTGCCTGCTGTCATGCACCGCAGAGCGAAAGCGTTGCGTGTCATAGATAGCATCTTCTCCCCGAGATTGCCGACGCAAGCGGATGTTATTTTTTTTCTGGTTGCCGAGGGCACAGAGTTTTTTTGGTGTCGAGGCGACGGTAAATTTGTTCATTGCTTTCATAAACAAGACTGAAAAGGCAATTTGTAATCATGCAGGAGTTTTCATATTGGATGCAGTGAAAAGGAAAAAAAAATGAAAATACGCGTTGTATAGATTTAATCCACATAAGAATTTGCACAGTTATTACCTTCAAATTAAAATGAAATAACAACATTAGGAAAGTTTCATGGTTTTTAGTCAATTAAATTTTTTTCTTTTAGTTCGCCATCGTTTCGGAACTTTATTGTTCCCTCATCAGGGCTGTGGGACACATATTTACAAAGTTACTTTTCAGTTTGATCCATAACATGTAAAGTAAAACACACTACACTGATATTAAACCAACACTAATGAAATCACTAATCAATTATAATTAAAATGAATATACATCATTACCCACCTTACTATAAGGTTTAATATAAAACAACATAATGCCAGTCACCCAAGAAAAAATGTTTTAATTGACCAAAAATCATGAAACTTTCCTAATATTAATAGTGTGGTCGTGAATTCAAGAACTATTTCGTACTCAAGGTGAAATAACAACATATGCACGCTGTTTTACACATTTGAATTACATCCTTCGAGTGAAAAATCGTCAAAGTAAAATATTCCCACATCATTGGTAACTTGTAGTATTAATTTATTATTTAAATAAAATTTTATTTTATGGATTAAATGTCAAAGTTTCTTATTGAAGTATGCTCTAATAATCTACAGTTCATTCAATGTACTTCAACGCCGCGAAATTTCTCGCAGAAATACATTAATGACCTAACGTATGTTGTCAATGTCTTGATCTAGACTTCTAGAGGATTCAGTGGGCTTTGCAGGGCCAAGCTGCACTCAGTTAGAAAGATACTGATACCGAAAAGTTAGTGAGCAGGATGCTAGCGAGTCAGGTGCTCGTGAAAATCTATTCGGAAGCGGATCGAGTTCATGACTCTAGCGGATCTAGATCGTGTCTCAAGCAGATCGAGACGGAATCTCAAGCCCATCTGGACGGTGTCCCAAGCGGTTCGAGATAGTTTCTCAAGCGCATGGACACCGGGTCTCACGCTCGTCGAGACCGTATCTCAAACATATCGAGACCGTGACTTAAGGGCATCGAGAGCGTGTGTCAAGCGCATCGAGACCGTGACTTAAACTTATCGAGACCGTATCCCAAGCGCATCGAGACCGTGTCTCAAGCGCATAGAGACCATGTCTCAAGCGCATCGAGAACGTGTCTTAAACATATCGAGATCATGTCTCAAGCGCATCGAGACCGAAACTCAAGCGGATCGACACTGTCTCAAGCGCATCGAGACCGTGTCTCAAGCGCATCGAGATCGTGTCTCAAGCGCATCAAGCCCGTGTGTCAAACGCATCGAGCTCGTGTGTCAAGCGCATCGAGACCATGTCTCAAGCGCATCGAGCCCGTGTGTCAAGCGCATCGAGACCGAATCTCAAGCGCATCGAGACTGTGTCTCAAGCGCGTCGAGACCGTGACTCAAGCGGATCGAAACCGTGTCTCAAGCGTATCAAGAGCATACCAGTTAAGAGTTTGCTGGGAGAGTATCGGAAGGTGTTCGAGAGGGAGCCGGAAGCGGCAAGAGCTGAGCGTGTCAGAAGCGCGACGGGGGCTCGTGGAAATGCAGGGAGAAGGGGCGCGGGTGGGCCGAGCGTGAAGAGCGGGAACGGCCGGCTGCGGCGCCCAGGCCGCGCGATAGCATCTCATCTGCCCGCGCACGTGCGCTCCCGCGGCACCACGTGCGGCCGCCCCCGCCTGCCCCTGCCCTCCCACTCCCACTCCCACTCCCGTAGACCACCCAACGCTTCCTCCTTCGCTTAACACAAGTCCTCAAATTCTTCCACCAGTGACCCACTTCCCGAGTTTCAATTTTAGTTATTTGCGCAGTTATTCTGCATTTAATCGTTAATCATGGTCACAAGAATAACAGTATGCATTGTATATTATTAAATGCTGGGCTGATTTAGCAATGATATTTTCTAAAACCACAGAAATATTTATTTAAATTAAAGAACACTTCCATTCATATAGAACGTTTTTAAACATGATAATTAAGTAACTCACCTATGAGGCAAAGTAAAAGCTGAAATAAATTGTGAGAAAGGGGATGTTCATTAACAAATAGAATTGAAATTTTCCTAACAGACTTCTCAATGCAAACATCTGCGTCCTTCGCTGAGCCAAGTAGATGCTGTCAAAAAAAGTGAGTATCGCGAACTTAGATTAAAAGTTTCCTGTACACCATCTATCAAATAAATATATTATAAGACGTATCTTCATGAACAGTAATGCAAATAGCAAAGTTCTACGAAGTATGCTTTTTAATGGATGGAACAATAAAATGCTAATGTGATTTATTAGCTGGTAGTTGAGGAGTCAGTATCAGTAATTATTTCACGTAGTGTATCGTCGCTGCACAGTGCAACGGCCATTTCAAAAAACGCCATGTTTAGGTAAGTGAAAAACAAGTTTTTAAAAATTGGCAATTGTTACTAATGAACATTATCTAGATTTAGAAAGACACTCTGTATGTGTAAAGAGCAAAACACTTTGTTTTCATCGTTAAATAGCTCTTATTAAAACCATTCTCCTGCAAAAAGGACAATAGCATGTTGTCAGAAATGCCGGTACACTAATAATAATAATAATAATAATAATAATAATAATGGTGTTGATGTTGATGATTGCGTAGAGCCTGTATGACCCCTGCAGGTGACACGGCCTCCTTTGCAGTCCTTCCGCCACCGTCACTTTCAGTGCAGCCCACTTGCGCCGTCGCTGCCTCACTACGGAGCGCCATCGGGCGTTAATTACGAAAGCATATTTGGCGATGCACTTCCATTGCCTCGTTTTGGGCCGCTTCCAAATTAATTACGATCTCCGTGGAGGTCGTGCGGGCGTCGACAGTAGCGGGGGAGGCGCGGCCGTTTTCCGCAGCAGCACAACAACAGTACCTAGGATGCGAAAAAAAAATTTAAAATGCGAAGATATGGGGAAAGTCTGAAATTGAGATTACTTTAATGTTTTATATCGGCTTCTCGCAGTTCTCCGGCGGAGGCGCGATCGGGAAACGGGCGTGTCGGGCGGGGCCAAGGCGCTTTCGGTCAAGTCGGCGGGGGCGCCCGGCGCGATAGCATCTGCCACAACGCCGCTTAGCCAGGGCGTGGTGGGGGTGGGGGAGGGGAGGGCTAATCTGGTGTGCCGCTCGCGGTAATGACAGCACAAAGGGGCTGGGCGGCAGCCGTGACGCCGCCCGGCCGCGACACCCTGCTATCGGGCGCCGCATCGGCGACCGCGCCCCGCTGCGGAACGGACGCGCCGCGCCGCGCCGCGCCGCGGCGGCTGCCGTGCCAGGCTGACGACGCTTGCCCGCTCACCGGGAAGAATTGGCGGAAAGAGGAAGTTGGAGGTAAGTCCCGGAAAGTTTTCGTAAACGGAACAGAGAGGCACATCTGCATATTTTTTCTGGAAAATGAAGATATCAAAACATTTCTTTTGTTTGTTAGTCGCTAGAACCTTTCGGTTTTTTCATCCGGCCGGACCTGTCTGTCTGTCCTATCTGTATTCACGGTGAGAACCTGGAACAACGAGACCTGTCGCTCTTCCACATTTTCGCATGTACCTTTGGCCGGAATGGGACCCTCCTTCTCGGCTCCCAGAGGCGACCCTTGTTCCCATTTCAACTGGAGTTTACAAGTTGGGTGTAGGTGTCGAAGTCTCCCGAAAGACCATCTCAGCCATAACCATCCGCTTATGAGAAAGGGAATCTAATCAAGGATTGAAAGTAAGAGATGCGAACATCTCTGCTTGGAGATAGGATCCGGAGACGGGATTTGAACCCACTACCCTACGAACAGAAATGATGGGCTTTTAGATTTCGGCTCCCCAGGGCGGCCAGTCAAAAAATTGCTGGTAGATTCATAAAATTCAAAGATGTAGGTTGGCACAGTTACACACATACATTTTGTGAGATACAAATTTTGTAATAGAAACGTATTTAGAACAAAACCATTATTAACTGATTCACTTAGAAAGAAATTAGAAATATCAAGGTATAAACAATAATCTTTTGACATTTCAAGGAATTATATTTCCTAGAAAGGTTTTTCAAGGAAACTCCATACAGCGTGAGGGAAAATTACTCTGACTACTGTACGGAGTTCTCGTGAACTCGCACTAGGGGCCAGTATGAATGGTGCGCAGGAATGACACTGAAGGAGACAAGTCGTGCGCGGGCAGCGGTGGGAGGGGAGGGGGCGTAGGGGAAGAATGGAGCGCCCAAAAGGCAGTAGATGAGCTTTAAATCAATTCTTAGATATCTTATGAAAGACAAAGTTGATTTAATGGTCTGTAGATTTGAGTCCAAATAGAGCGAAACAAACGGGCAGTTCAAACGGGTAGTAGAATCAGATATAAAGGTGGTTGCAACAATTGCGACGGTGGCGGGGAAAAATAAAAAAATGTTGGTAATATTTTAATTCTTATTAAATTTAAACTGAAAATGTAATTTCACAACTCAATTGACTGATTCGCAAACAATATGCTTTCTTTTTACATTTTCCTCTTTTGCTTTTCAAGCTAAAGATATCAAATAGAGAGAAAAGGCTTTCTAGAGATGGAAGTGAGAGTTTTTGCGAAACCATTTTGACTACCACCGAAGGCAAGAACAAGAAAACTGCTGTAGCCCATATATACTTTTTTCGATATTCGGAGTTTCTCTCTCAATTCCTTAAATATTCCTTAACTAGTGTCCACGGCCAATAGGTATTTCTTGCACCAGCAGCAATGAGGAAAACAACTACTATTCTGCGATTTTTCTGACTTTCCCCCTCAAGGCCACTCAAGCCCCATTTCGCGATGGAATATCACACGGCATTTCGCGTCTTTCTCGATCTTGCCGGTAGAAGTCGCATGATCGCAAGCACTGCTTGATACGGTCGCGATCATGCGAAATCTAGCGGAACGACTGAGAAAAATGCGAAATACCGTGACATATTCCATCGCGAAGATGGTATTTGAGTGGCCTTGAGGGGCAAAGTTAGAAAAATCGCAGTATATTTTCTATTCACATGTGTGCATTCCGCTCTAGACCGCAGTAGAGTACAGACCTCGCCGAGGTCAGCTCCGCTGTTACGAAAAGATCGCTGGGGCTACAAGTACAGCGCTGTGTTTCTGCGTGTCTACATTAAGTATCAACTATTGTTTATTGCTACCAGGGAATATTACACAATGCAAATGTCAACAATTTATTTGCCTAAAACATTCTAGGTGGCGCGAGACTTTGTCCACGTTACCCAACCAGTGCTCTGTGACACCAACCAAGACCTCACAGATGGACGTGCAGCATTCATCGCTCTCTGAGGCGATCTCAGGGCGCTAAACGCCATCAACGGAGACCCTCAACAGTGGCTCCCAGGATCACCCGACCAACATCTCACCTTCCAGGAACAGTCACCTTCGGCCCATCACCAGGTACTAAATATAAACCAACATCAAAGGCAAGGATAACAAGTTTTCGCCTCCGTTGCAAGTAAGGTCTCTCCTCAAATGCATTACCAGGCTGCACAGCAAAACAAGTAGTATCCTTATACTGCCACTAACATACATTTCCTTAAAAGAAAGCGTGTCGAACTAGTGAGCTCCGAACACAGAATATCATGCCTTTAGTGAGCCCCAGAACAGACTTAAAAGTGCTGTAATTAGGGGGAGAAGGTGCATACCTCCTCCTCAGATGAAGTCTAGAATGTCCTCGTGGAGCAAGATATCGCTCCGAGTAAAGTCGTCCGCCTCTACAAATCAAACAGATTCCCAATGGCACCCTGCGCCTTAGAAGTACACAACAATAAGGACTTAGAAACTGTTCAAAATAGAAACTCTGCTACACAGTGTTATAAGAGTAGACCTTAGAAGAAAAATCACTCAAAAGAGCAATGCATAAATTTCCACGACCTTGGTCACACCAGAAACTACTGAACAAATCACCTAGATGCGTTAAGTGCGCCAAGTGCGCTCTCTACAACGTATACCCTCCCCCAGAGGCTGAGCTTACAAATGCGAACTGGAAAGGAAGTCACAGAGCAGCTGATAAAAATTGTATCTTCTTCCAGGAAAAGCAACAAGACTTCTTCAAGAGTCGCCCACCAACATCTGCAAGAGGCCATCCCGTCCATTCTCCACAACCAGCCAACACGCACATACACAATACACGCCCCCCTCGCAGCGACACTACCCCATTAACTATCTCCTCCCTTCAACTAAATACATTTTTTCCTCTCTCCCAACTCTCCTCCAGCCCTCTTGGGCAACCCTCAGCCAAACACCCAAAATCAATTTGTCGCGAACATTTTCAACTAGATCATCTCCTCCATGATTGTCCTAATCCAAAATATAATTATGTCCACCCTCACTCCCTTTCTGAGCAATGGCTCCTATTAATTACCAGAAATTCTACTTGCTTGGAAAGCCAACGGCATTATCAAAAAGGAACTCTATCTCGCCCATCTGCTTGGTGAATACTTTCTTGACATAGCCATAATAACAGAAACTCATTTAAATTTTCCATCTCTTGCTTTTTTATATACCGATCAGACAGACCTTTCAACATAATCTCAGGCAATGTCGCCATCCTCTTAAAAATCCATTAACCACTACCCCCATTTATCATCCCAGGCCTCCTAGCAATTGCCCTCCCCCAACGTTCGCGCCCTCCACATAACCATAATGGCCATATATAACCCGCCCAATATCCCGATTAACTCCATCCATTTAAAGCTGTTATTCACAAACTTTCATCTCAACTACAGCCATACGTGATTGGAACTCCAAAAATCTGTCTTAGGACAGCAAGCCAATTCGCTCCAGGCTAAAGTATTTTGCGAATCAAACAAAAATTATCTCACCTGCCCAATTTGGCTTCCATCCGACTGATAGAATCCCTAGCCAGAGGATTTGAAAAAAAAAGAAATACATTATTGTCACTTTCCTCGACTACTCTCAAGCTTTTGACAGGGTATGGCACGAAGGTCTTCTATATCATTACGACTCATTGGAACCCCCAACTACATATTCAGTGTCATCAAAAACTTCCTCCACAAGAAGTCCTTTGCCGTAAAAGTAAACAACTCACTATCCCAAACATTTAAGATTCTTTCAGGAGACCCTCAAAGCTCTCCACTATCCTCAACGCTCTTCAATATATATTCACTCATGATATCCTCCTTACCGAAATAGTCCTCTACGTTGAGGACAGTTTTATTTACGTCCAGTCATTCTCATAATGACGTATGGTTTTCCCTTCAAGAAGCTCTAAACAACTTCTCCACTTGATCATCGAACTGGTAAACTAGCCTAAACCCTGTTAAATGCATTGCCAAAACCTTCACTCCAAAACGCATCCCACCTGCGTCCCCCCTCTTCCTATTTTCTACTCTCCTCAACTGGGCAGAGCATATCACATCTATTCCCTATCTTAGAATCCTACTGGACACCTGTCTAACCTGAAATCCCACATCCGTTCGGGCCTAAACGTAGCCTAACAACGCCAACTCTGTTTTTTTATTAACAGAGTCATCCCTTAATCTAAGGACCAACTTTCACCTGTACAAATCGCTAGTCCTCCCTGAAATCACGTACGCAGTCTCGATATGGGAAGGTTCAACCCCCACAACAATAAAACACATGTAAACCCTGCAAAATAAAGTTCTCCACACTGCTTTAGATGCCACATGTTACATTTCAAATGCACAAATTCACACAGACCTGAAATTCCCTCCAGTCATCCAGCACATCGCCCGCCTCTCCATAAGATTCTTCAACAACCTTCATAACCTCCCTTTCCAACCGACGTTATCACTAGGAAAACCCGCTAACCCTCATCTAAACCGCAATCCGTCTAGATTCTCCAAAAATAAATTCCGACCCCCGTAACTCCTATTCTATCTCCACATCTTAAGCCCCTTTAATTCCATACATTTCACAAGTTACCAACTAAAACTCCTAAGTGTTTCACCGTACTTTCCAATTGAGGAGACCAGTGAGGACATCCTCTCTCTTGTTTTTGGAATGTATTTCTGTGTGGACACCTGTACTGCATATTATTCAAACAGTTCTGTAAAGTTGGTTTGTATGCTGTATCAGAAAAATATTTAATAAAAAACGTGTTGTGTTATATAACACCAACTTTTAAATGTTCTCGGTATGTAAAGAACCGTTGTACTGGGTATCCTGGGTACTGGGTGTAGTGTTCTATTAGATTATTTTATATGTTGTTCCTGAGCTGTAACCGTGCTACTTTTCGCAAACCCATTTTGTGTGGTTCTGCAACAGCATTCTTGCTAATTACTGATTGTTACACTTGTTTCTGCTAATTACTGATTTTAATTACACGCGATTCTTGGAGAAATGACATTTCCGAACACGTAAACATGCTTCTTTATCTGTATAATGAAAGAACTGTACCTAATTCAATAATTATGCATCCTTCTTTACATGCCAGAAACCATAATTTTTTATGACCCAGATTGAAAAAGTGTTAAAATTAAACAATACTGATTTGAGATACCTAAAGCGTAGCTTTTTCAAACACAGAATTTCGAGGTGGTCATCTCGCACGGAATCAAATGCGGGCGCCAGATCGTGTACCTGTTCCCGTCGGTGCATTTCCCGCAGCTGGAGGCGGGCGCCGCTCCGTAATTAAAGGCTGACCGAAGACCACAGGCCGCGGTGTTGTTTGAACCCTCGGGTCCCACGCCCGCTGATACTGCTGCCAGAGCGTTGCTGTCTCCGCCGCTGCCGCCAGCGGCACTTCCCTCTGACACGGCTCCCTCCACCGCCGCGCCACTGCCCTCATCAGAGCACTCGCCCCTCCCGCCGCTCCTCGCCGCTTTCAGGCCGAACCCGAAGACGCAAGTATACGCGTCACCTTCCAAAAGGGGAATTTGTTTATTGCTTAAGAATGTGCTTTGGGGGAAAACGCATCTAATTATTTATATTGTCAACTTGTACGCCACGCATTACATTCAAATCAATGCGTAGTCTATCCTGCTGAGTACTGTACCAAATTGTGGAAAAACGACTCTTTTTTGATGCGATGTAGCTTACTTTTGTAAATTATGACAGATTTTAAACGTTTATCAGCCAAAGCAATATTGATTCGACTCTTTGACTACAGGCCAATCTGATGCAAAGACATAATTTTCTATATGTAGTATGTATTTAGGCAATGAGTGATACTTTAATCGATACTATATGAGATTTCTTGGTATCAATATTATACAATTTAGCACTTTAGATAAATTGATATCGATTCCCCATTTCAAAACAATAATTTTCGTTTGTTTTTACCTAAAAATCTATATCTTCGTTAAATAAATAGAAAGCAGTATTCTTACAATAAACTAGACAAACGAAGAGTTAAAAATCACATTTAAAATATTAACACGATTGCGTGAATCTATTTTCTACATAAAAATATGTACTTTTGGTAAAGACCCCATGATATATAATGACTAGACCTTGGATTTGAAGAGAAATATATATTTGGTTCCTTTAGAATGTGTGTGGAAAATAATTGCAGATGTTTACGAATCATGAGAAAATAGATCTGCTGGAAGCGTCTAATAATGTCTAAAATGTCCTAAAAAGGGCGGTTGATGCCTATTTTAATATTTGTTGCCTAAAACTGCTTGCTTTTTCCTCCTGCTTGATTTTAAGAACGATCATATTTTAAAAGCTAAATTTTGAAATTCGTTTTACGGAAACGCAAATACTTCTCCAAAATGCAAATATTATGTGATCAAATACGCAATCGACAACGCTCCGAAATCTCTCACCCAAAATGCTGAAATTAAGGAGTCTTGCAAGTCAACATAATAAGAATATTTCACTTGTTTCCTATCAGATCTTCTTAGATAATTGCACCCATTCCTAGTCAGTTGCGCTGTTGACAAGGCTTATTGCCGCAATTCCTCGTCTTCGAAGACTAGGCGAGGAATGGCACAGGTCTGGCAAAAGACGACATTCGGACATGCGAAGATTACAAAATACGGTCCAATGGTTAAATGGGTCATGTGGTACAAGTTTTTTTTGGGGGGGGGGGTGAGTGAAGAAGTTCCAGGAGAAGTGAGCATACGAAATTTGAATAATTTGTTTGCTCCTAGGTCAGTGAAAGCTCATCTTCAGCCTTCAAAATAATTTTAATAGATAAGATAGCTTTATTGTAGAAAGTATTGGTAATATACTATACTGCCAATTACGAAAGTGAATAAATGTGCTTGTAGTTTCTCTCATAAAATAAAAAATACTTTTTTCTGCATAATAAAAATGCCTAATTTAATCCTTTCGGGATCAGTCCTAGATGCCAGAAATATAACTTTTCATGTGTATTTTTTTGCCTGACTTAATCATTTTGTAACCTAATTTAAGTGCCTAAAAACGTCGATTTTCATACCCATTAGTGCCTAATTTCGTAATTTTATTGCCTATTTTAGTTGCTAAATTAAACTTTTTTGTGCCTAATATTCCGAGGTCTAATGATAAGAATAGTTAGAATTTAGTAAAGCTATATGTTTGCGCTTTTTTGCTGTAATGCACAAAAATGCCTTCAAGCTGTTCTTATGCGTTATTCTCTAATCCTAATAGAAGATCACTCTCAATTAGTTTCGAAAATTCTGTCACAAAATCTCGTACAACACATTTGATTCTTCCCTTGATTTAGTAAAACACTTCCACATTTTGTCCCCTAATTTTTGAAGAGTTTAATATTCCACAAACAGTCTGATTTCTATTCACTTCTACTTCTGCAATGCTCCATTAATCGTTTGAAAGCGAATCTATATAAGCCTTACAAGGTGACTGTTTTGTATGTTTATGTGAATAAGGTTATGTGAAAAGGTATATTAGTTAGGTTTAGTAAGAATAATTGTTAGTTACATTCATTTGAAATCGGTATTTCGCACCAAACGTAAATGTGGGAAGTTGAACGTAAGAACGTTATTCTTTCTTCAGCATTATTCGCAATTTTGCTTTCTTAGTATTCATTTCAAATTTAATAATTTATTCAAATTTAACCAAGACAATACTGTTTGTAGGATTTGCAAATTTATTTAAAAAAATACGGTAATACCGGACGAAAATTAAATGACAGCTGCCGCGCGATTCACTTCAGTAGTTCACTTGTTTACTTAAATATGGCAATAATCAAAGTTGCCATCCTCGCGAAAGAAAATTATGGCGTTGTGGATTTTACCTCTGGATTTGGGGTTTAATCAACGCCACCTACACAGATCTACTTAGATGGCGTTGGTATATTTCCGATCTACTCACTAAGATCGCAGCGCCAAACTCGCCAAATCACGTTTTGAAAATTTCTTTGAATCTTATGGCCGAATCCGAAACAAATTATCAGTTCCCCATCGGGAGACCGAGGCCTCTATCCGTGACTGAGGATCCGCACAAATACACACGCACGCAAATTCGCAATTACTCAAATATTGTATAGGGATGTAACACAATATTACTTCGAACATCAGGAATGTATCGTCTGCCAATTAGGGAGCCCGCTTGGCGTTGATGCGTTTCCGGTTTCCGTGTTACAGTAACCTCTATGATGTCACGTTTAAAATCGATAAATTAACATTAGCTAGGACACTGAAGAAAGGAAGGCTGGGAAAAATGAGGAGTAAGAGAAAAGAAAGAAGAACTGTTACGTCACTGTTAGCCAATGCTCTGGGTTCTGAATTCACTGTATGAATAAATTCTACACATAGTTGTATCTTGCTAATAAAGTCCCGGTGTAGAAAGGCTCAAAGACTACTCAATTCTATAGTGTCGATTCAATACTGAGCATATTGAAAAATAATTATTGTTTCTTTAAGTATCATAAGTATCACAAATTCCTAATCTTATACACCAGTGTGGGGGAATACTGACAAGGGCATTTCTGTCGTGACATGTCTAACTAACCCTCACGAGTTTCGCAGAGCTTCGTTCACTGTGCAACCAAATTGCGTCAATCGTACGGCACAAACAGCAGTACAAATTGAAGTATCGAACGTCCAAAGAACTCGAAAAATTGATGTGACACGCCAAGGACTTGTGAACTAAGAAGTTATCAACAATACAACAAATGTAGTTGCGGGTAATTAATCGAGCTAATTATGTAGCTCGACCACATTTTTTTTCAGTGATAAAATGCTAAAAATATAAAAAATAATCATAATAATTATATGTCCATGATTATGTATGTATTCACGAATTGATCACATGGCTTTCGTGAACTTTATGCGGGACAAGTCAGGTTCCAGTAACTTTCAATACAATGTCTGTAAATTGATGGAGTATACTAGATTCTCTATTTCAGAAAGAAGCTGCCCAATCCTTTTTTCAAAATTTACCTATCTTATTCACCAGAAGTAACGTATTTTACAAAATTAATAAAATGTGTGTTAACATTTTCTTGCCATGACTCTTCAACTTCATATTTCATTTACTCGTTTGAGTAACTGCCAGCTTGTTTCAGCAACTGAAATTTGTTCGTATACGAACTACGAAACCAAGGCAGGTTCCGACAGCC
>JAHLJT010008756.1:106533864-106772058 GCA_031308135.1 Acheta domesticus
AGAGTCTTCCTCTGGAATCACATCAGCCTTTGGTTTCTCTCAAGAAATAACTTGTCAACCACATGATAATGAAATTGCACACACACACACACATTGAGTGCTGCTTCTTTATAACTGGAGTTGGTAGCAGTAATTTCACTTTCCAGCAATGCCTCTTCATGGTCCTAATTTGAGGAACTATTACCTCATTAAAGGTCATGCTAGTCTTGTGTATCTACTTGTACTAAAATAATGATCACACTTGATTGCATCAGTCATATACAAAGTTTATACCGGAGCTAAGGCAGTTTTTTCTGAGGCTCCAAATGATGTGATTTAATGAGTCAAACTGTTGTGAATCATAAGAGGGGACATACTTGTAATGATATGCTTCACATTTAGACTGTCGGTCAGTACTAGTGTAGCGAGGAGGAGGAAATGAATTTCGATGTGTGTAGCCATTGTAGGCTGGATTTGGGCAAGATTTAGGAGACACATCCAATTTGGCTGTCGATTCAGGTAACACTGGTAGCAAATGTATGCCAGGAGAATCATGAAAATCACCAAGAAAACTCCAATGATTAGAAGATACTTCCATTCCTCTAGCCATGCAGAAGTTGTGAATTCTGCCTGATCTGAAAATAAAATCAGCATCACATGAGAATGTTGGCAGGGTGAGCAAAAACAATGCAAAAAATAACAAAACAAAAGAAAAACTTTAGTGGAACTAAAACTGTTTGATTTGTGAGATAACATGATAATGTATCAAACTTTCATTTTATATGTTCCCTTATCTGAACCTAACTTGAAATTTCTTTCATACTCTGGTGTTTGGAAAATCTGCTACCATGTATGTATTTGATTTCTCAACAAATTCTAAAATTAATGCAAATTCTAAAATACAAATGTAATATTTATAAGATAACACTAAACACATAGGTTGAATATTGATGCCCTCATATGCCTTCAGCAAATTTCAGGAAATATTCCTTAGAGTATGAGAAAGTGTTTATTTTTATATATTTTGTAGTTAACTAAATATGGCCAATTAATAAATTAAAATGAATTGTATTCATGAGAAGCAAAATACCATCTACTACATAAAAATATTGAAACTATTTGTGGATTGAGGGAAGTTTAATTTCAAATAATGAAATAATCTATTTCATTTTATTACCTGGACAAATGGGACAGCATTGATCAGGAACATTTACAGGGTTTGGACATAAAACAGGACATTTCCTTGGTGCACACACATTCTGTCCATCACGACATATGCAGCGAGTACATTGATCATTCAGCCATTCTTCCCCTTCTAAGTAGGTAATGTTGCCTGATACACAGTGCTTGGAGATTCCGTCATCTGAAAAGAAAAGAAAAAATCCAGAACATTCAGTTTAATTTTTGCAATTGAAAAATTTTAATTCATACACTCGGGACAAAATTTTGCAGATCCTGCAGTTACAGAAATATGAAGTGTGTAATTGGTCAGCATATAAGATGATTAAAGTCAGAATATTCAAGGATACAGTACCACAAGTTAGATTAGAGATTGCTTTAGCAATGTTATTGAAATTTCCACAGTTTGTTTACTTATTTCCAAAACTTTGTTTATTTGTTGATTCATGCCAGAGTGTTTCGATGAATTCATAGATTGAAGCTCTAATATCAAGATACTCCCATAGCTTGAAAATATTAGATTTGTACAGAATGCTATTAGTGGATTATTAAATACAATGCCAAAGCAAACCTTCCCATTAATTCTATGATTGTCAATTTTTCTCAAATTGTATGTCATCTTATATTTACTGAGATTTTTATTCCTTTAACTTTCTCGTATAGGTAGTATATACAGTAAATGTGCTAAGTATTATGTAATGCAACCAAAAAATCTATTTCACAGTTTTGACAGAAACACGTTTTGGGGATCCCTGACCCAGAAAAAGGGTGTCTTCTCTTCAGTCTACCTATGATCAATGTTAAAGAATAACCCATATACAGGATTTTCAAAATAAATCAATTTTAAAAAACTGAATACTCGTATTTCCCAATCATTCTGCCTGATGTCCTGGTCCATTGAATTTGAAACAAATATTTTAATTTTGTGGGTTACTTAGGTAATAAAAGTCATAGGAGATTTTAGAAATATTCTCAAAAATTGCTCCAATTTTTAAAAGAAAGTTTTTGTAAGAGTAAAATACAGTGAATTATATAGTATATATTTTCATAAAAAAATTTGGAATTAAAAAAGAAAGTTATTAGAATCTCCCACTCTTTTTTGATGAAGAGATTTTTTCAAGAGATGAAAAACAAATGATATTGCATAGCATTTAGAAATAATGAGAGAAAGTATGTGCTGTAACGCCGCTAGTTTACAATATTTTGCAATGAAACATACAGATTTTGAGTTTCTGACACACGTGACTAATAACACCGGACATGCAATTCCCAATTTTAGTAATGAGACTGGCAAGTCCTGAGCGGACCAGGCGAAAATTCGCCGCTTGTACTAGAAAGACCGATGGGGATGGTAATTCAGCGCGAGCTATTCCCCGGTGGTTCGCCATAATATTAGCAATAAATATTCCTTTGCTGCTTTGACATCAGAATCATTGTTTCGCGTCGAAAGTGTTTTGTAATCTTCCAATTTCGTTGCAGTCAGTAAGTCACCGTAACTTCAACTTTTTCCTAGACTCGAAGTACTGTTGTAGGACTTGGTCAACAGCAAGCGCCCGGAAGTTCTGTCGGCCGGCTGACGAAGTGGGAGCGCGATCGCGAGGGCCACGCGCTATACACAGTAGAGAATTGCATCTTTGCGATTTTACTCGCTCATACTCACTCGAGCATCCGTCCTAGAGTACAGGATACTCGAGTATCGCATACTCGAATCTCTGTTATTCGCCTGGCGGGAAGCCGTTATCGTAATGCTTTGAGACATCGAAGATAAAACGTCCATCTCATGTGTTTCATTTTGAGCGGTAGAGGTTATGGTGCAAAGTGCACCTAGAGAACATATTACAATAATACATACTACAGCGAAGGGATGGCGGAGGATATTCTTGCTAAATTTATGAATCTTACTTTTGATTTAAGGTATAAAAAACACGATCAAGGTGTGACATTATGCTTTTCTGATCTTCACGGAAGCATTCAAGACACTAAAAACCAGTGGAAGAGTGGATGTGATAATCGTATCGAAATATAAAGCGGTTGCTCGCGCGTGAGGAAATAAACACGCCGCGCCGCGCTAATCAGCACCTTCTCATACTGCTTCCCTTTGGAGAACTGATAAGAACGATGAACGAATGCAGAGTTGAATCGTACGGGAAGGCATTATTCAAATTAATCTTCACATAGGGGTAATATAAAAATTTTCTTTGGATTTTAAGAATTAGCAAATATTTTAGTAACATTTATTAATATTTTAATCATGTTATTCCCAAGACCTTCCAAAATTATCAATAAACATGACAATGACGTAGTTCTAAATATAACTTAATCTTCGAAAATAAAGTATTGTGTAACATTACTTTTTATTCTCGAAATCGTATTTCAAAAATGTTAATAATATAATACAAAAATTACGTCTGTTATACAAAATAAAAAATAATACAATACAAAACATAAGTATGTGTTAAATTATAGTAAATATTTTACCATTCTTCAAAAGTGTATTTGTATTTACAAAAGTTCGGTGTGGCAAGGCGCGACACGTACTTAGAACGAAGTTTCGCAGCCGCACCGGACACAAGATAACCTACAGGTCACTAATCGAAAGATGAGCGTCGCTTCACAAAGCATGGGCCGGAAACTTACGAAAGTATGAGCAAATTTTCCGCTTATCACTATTATGACAATAACTAATTCAAATTTCGTGTCACGCTCACTGCCTGCGCAGATATTGAAAAGTATAAAATTTCAAAGACTATAGGCAGCAAACTTAGTAGGAAGTACATACAAGCAAATAACATTTATAATATTTGATTATTAAGAATTCATGCACATTTTGGCGTCATGGATTAATAAAATTTCACACACTTGCTCAGGCGACAATGAGTTTCTCTTGTCTTTTAAAATAATCACTAATGACTAATAAAACAACGAATAAAATCTGTTTCCAAACTTCACTTCTCACATTTTTTACTTTAGCTTGTATACACTGCTGTGAAGTTTATTTTCTAACATACTTTTGTCTTCACTCTCCATCACTGTAAGCCAAGTACTACCTCGATGCGCTTTCGAGTATGACATACCCGACCGGGTATCAGATGCTCGAATGAATTCGCATCTCAGTGACATCTGGCGGCCAAAAGGAGAAGTCTTTGGTGCAGCAAGCTTTCTCGAGTAAAATGCTCGAATGTAAGGCACTAATACACAGCTGCCGTACCAGAAATTCCATTAATTCACAAATTTTGCTTGTTTCGCCGTTTGCATAAACATAGTAATTTCTTATGTTACGAATGTCTTATTATTTAAATTTAATTATATAAATATGGAACTTCGTCAACATTTTCCTAGTCTCAGAGCACTGATGTACACTTGCTCAACAGCAAAATTTGTTACTCACAATCAGTGGCGGTTTGTAGGGTAGTGCCAGTGTGCCATGGCACCACCAACAAAATGGAAGGAAAATAAATTTTTCTACACAAATTTGTTTTCAAAATATTTTCTTTATAGTAATTCATTTGAACGCGCCCTTAGTCATTCGATGCTCTGTCAATACTCTCTTCCAATGCACAGAGCGCAGTGCTATCTGTCGGCCTCCTCCCAAACCTCTGAGCCACCTTCTGACTGGCACAGTCTCTGCCCATTTAACGCCGATCAAATTACGCTCTGTTGGTTTGTATGAGTGTCTTATGAATGAGACGGTGCCAGGATCGAACTGCCACAGTAGTGACCGTTTTGTTCAATAGAGTACACTAATGGCACAAGCTTTTAAATTTGAAATTTTTTCGGCGTCTTCCTAGAACTACAAAATTAAAGATAGAGATTTTTTCTTCCAATCAAATTTGTTGTCCAAAGCGAGTTCTTTCATTAAGGTCATGTAAATTTTTTTGAAAATTTTGGTAGTTTTTGCGCAATTTTGGTAGTTTGCACGCAATATTTGAAATTTTAAAAAATTACAAAAATCAGATTTTCTCAAAAACGGCTCCAAATTTTTTCTGTAAACTTTTGGTAGGGGTAGTGCTAAATAAGCTCTATGAGATGACAATAACGCCATACCGCTCTATTCTTTAGTTATCTCAAAAATTACAAAAATGAAATTTTTTGACTTGTCTCTCATGTTAATATTTACATTAGCGGCGATTTGTTGACATGATTATATTAATGAGTACATGTGCTTTAAATAATGTCAAATAATGTTTCTTGAAAATTGAATAGTTTTCTGTGAAAAGTAGCTCAAAATTCCGTATTTTCAGAAACGCTCATTTTCTCAAAAATGGCTTCAAATTTTTTGTTCAAACTTTTCAAATGGATAGTGCTAATTGCACTCTGATATGGCGTAAAGTTCATTTTGGGGTGTTTTTTGTTTTTTCAAAAATTACACAAATGTAATTTTTTTGAAAGTTCTCTCTTACCGTTAAAATGCACATTTCCAGCAGCGCTTAAACGCCATTTTCTTGAAAACGGCTCCAAATTTTTCAACGAAAATTGCCATTTAGGTAGTGGCGTGCGGTGATAATTTTAGGAGGGGAAGCACTTTTGAAGTCCAAGGTATAAAACACGTAAAACAGTTAAAGATGATGAATAACAAAATGTGAATATTAACCCGGGCGTCTTGCATACGAACGTAAATGGTCGCCTGGGAGTAAACAGACCCCAAGGAAAATTTCTTTAGCTAAATGCCTTCGAGCATTATAAAAAAATATAATTCGGTATTTATGTGACTTACAACTTACCCTTATTTATCGAGTACTTAGTTATTTAAAATTATTAACAAATTTTAAAAATCCATCAATACATTAAAGTATATATTTTTTTCTTTCATAAAATGAAAAATAAGTGCGTAAACTTTAATATATGGTGAATGTTAATTTGAAAATGTATCTACAGAGTTCAGTAATAATGTTTTTCACGACCTATACAATGGATATGATGTCCGTTCTACTGTTTTCTTGCACTTTTCACATTCTCTGGATGCTCTGCGGTTTAAATTCTTCGGACAAATTTCAAGTCCTGTTAGTTTCTTTCTTGCATCTTATGTTTCTTGTTTTTGCTCTGAGTGCAAATATTGTATTATTTTTGGTATCAACTTGGTATTTTTGGTATTATTTATGGTAACAATCCGGGTAGAATTCATCTCATAATAGCACAATGGGAATACGTTCCAAACTTCCGTCTGCAATTCTCATGTGTGGCGATTCCTCGAAATACCAGTAATGTTTTATTCTTATGAAAGTTGATCGTGCCTACTTCGAATGTACCACCGGAAACGGAGATTATCGTAAGAGATCCGTGGGCGTTGCACCGCGCGGTCGGCTCTGCCTGTCAACGCGAGTTGTTCTCACTTTCCTCGCTAGATGCCATGACTACTGCGGGGAATGAGTTCACCGATTGCATTCTCTTCTCGTAAGAGAGAACTGCAGAACAGTACTCAAAGAATTAGCTTGTTTATAATACTTTCTTTAACTTAAGGCATTTTGGCAACGAAATTTTCCCTGGGGTCTGTTTTCTCCCACGCGACCAGTGACGTTCGTATGCAAGATGCGGCCTCTCCCTTAATATTCACATTTTGAGAAAATTCATATCATCTTTACCTGTTTTACGTTTTTATATCTTGGATTTCAAAAGTGCTTCCCCTACTAAAATTATCACCGAACGCCACTGGCGTGAGCGTTCACGACCGGCAGGGCCACAGGTTGAAGGATCTCCTGAACGTACCGTGCGCTGTCACGGTGCCTCTGAGGAATACTAACGTTGAACGGGCACCATAAGATTTCGGTCCACACCATCACTCCTGGCTGGAGGGACGTGTGATGGGACACCACAAATCGCTCGTCGTGGCGCTTCCTATTGCGCCTCCAGACACGGACCCTGTGGTCGTCGCCATCAAGGCAGAAGCGGGACTCGTCGTTGATGATGATCCACTGCAAGTCTGCATGGCCCCAGAACGGTCGTTCCCGACACCAGGCGAGTCTGTTGCAACGTTGCTGGGGTGCGAGGGGCAGGCGTCATAACGGTTAGCATAGGGCGAGCCCTGCGTTGTGCAACCGCCTGCCAGTGGTACTGCCACTTACAGGATGTGGCAGTGTAGGCTGCACAGCCCGCTGAATCACCGCTGAAGCACCTATAGTTGCTGTTGGATCTGGTCGCCCATTGCGGACCATCCGTCGGTCCTCCCTCCTCGTGCGTGGCGGACGTACAGATTCTGCATGTCGTGTGTGCGTGCCTTCCTCAATCCATTGCCGCCAACAGCGGGCGATGGTGGTGTCCGTACGATCGGAGTGGCGCGCAATACAGAGACAGGACCAACCAGCCTCCCGCACACCCATGGTGCGGCCCCTCTCGAAAGCTTCTATCTAGACAACCGGCTGTAGAACATGTCGCCTAGGCGTAGTGTACGTACAGGTGACGCTCTGGCGACGATACCCGATGTCGCAATGGCCGGCGCGGCCGTTTGAGATCCTCTTTTCTCAGCTGGTGGGCACGACGTCACTCCCTAACCCCCGATCCCCCAGTGCGCGGCCGACCGTGAAAACGAAATCATTGGCTTAGTGAATCGTGTGCAAAATACCCACCAAGTTTGCAGCGGATCAGTAGGGTCCTTCGGGGTGCAGCTTTTATTTTATGACGATGAGTGTATAATTAAATACAAAAATAGTACATTTTTCTTCGTGAATAATTAGAAATAAGCTTAGCGTTTCGACTCATTATAAGCAGAAGAGAAATCGTCACGAAACTGCTGTGCAGTAATAAAGCGATCTTTAGCAAAACGACATACGAAACATATGTTCATCTGATGAGAAGACGGTGGTATGCTTTTTTTTGTGTAACCATTTAAGTTTCCATGAATTAGTATAAAAAATAATGTACGGAACTAGTTGAAGATTTTGGCGTACTCATTTCGACATGGTATACTTTTTATTCGTTCGCCTCGTAACTCACTTTCTGTACTAGATACATAAATATTTCAAAATCGAACATTTTATTCGTATGCCTTGTATAACACTTTTGCAATAGGTACATAAATAAATCATAATGGAATATTTTATTCGTACGCATTGAAAAGCCCTTTCCATATTATTATTTAATAGTTTCGTAAATAATTCAAAATGTAACTTTTTATTCGTAAGCCATCATCTCACGTCGCGTACTATTTTGGAAATAACAATAGTTCCTTTGGGGAAGTGGTTATTCGCAAAGGCGCGCAGAGCACCTACCTAGCAGGCAGACGGGGCAGCAGCGGTTCTTGGGTAGCACCGGGCGCGCGCAGGGCGTGGGCGGGCAGCGGTCGGCGAAGCAGTGCGCCTCGCCGTCCACGCACACGCAGCTGCGGCATGCGCGCGCCTCGCGCCACGCGGCCCCATGCGCGCGCCGCCCGCACGCGCGACGCGGCGACGGCGCGGGCGCGGGGGCGGGCGCGGGTGCGGGGGCGGGCGCGGGCGGGCACTCGGCGCAGCACGCCCCCGGGCGCGGCGGCGTCGGCGCGGCGCAGGGCGCGGGCGGGCACTGGCGCGCCTCGCACAGCGCGCGCCCGCCCTGGCACACGCAGCGCGTGCACGCGTCCGCGCGCCACGTCTCGCCCTCCACGCGCCCGTCCGCGCCCAGGCACACCATCCCCGCGGGCGCGCCCCGCCACGCCGACGGCGCTTCGTCTGCAACACACACTTGCTGGTTGAGGCAGGGGGCCGGGCGTCGACGAGAACGCTCATTCGCCCTAGCACTGTGTGTTCTGTTATATGTGATGGTGATCTCCGCTGTAACGAGAGATCCGATACCGACATACATGTCGACGTGAGAGGTTTCCCTCTCCAGATATTTCCCCGGTGGGATTCCACCCCCAGCCGGGATAACACCTGATCTCGTAAAACTAGTGACAATGCAGTGCGTTCAAGTGTAAGGGGAGGGGATAGTACAAGGAAGAGGAAGGAACAGATCATGCGCGGCCCGTTTGTTTGGGAAATATTCTGGCATTCACCTGGCGTTGATAAGAGAAACCACGCAAGACTACCGACCACATCAGTTGGCCGCTAGAATTTTCCTCCAGGCTACGGTTGAATTGGAATCAGCTATGTATCTAGAGTCTAAAATCTGCCACACAGGACTTATCTTGGTAACTCTTTTTCTTGTTAACAAGCTACCACAAGGAAAATCAGTGGTATGCGCATGAAAGAGTAATGTAATTCCGAATGCGGACATTAGAGTATATCAATGATTTCTAACAATTTTCTCTTCATAAACATTTTTCAAAAATCAATATGAATTGGCCAACCTCTGTGGAATTCATTCATAAAAGTAAAAATAATAATATTTAGTTGTTAAATTTTTTAAATTGCATTATTCTTCATAACTAAAAACTGAAACCGAATCGTAAAATATTTACAGACCCACATTATTAAAAATGAAGAGGTAGATTAACGTTCACAAATATAAATAAAACTAGTGGTACTACAAAATGACAGACATTTCCTGTAGTATATGGCCGGCAATTCGAAATTGCCGCGGCAAAGAGCGCCGGCGGCGTGCACAGAGCGTCGGCAGCAGGAGGCCCGAGTTTCGCCGAACGCGCCAAAAAGCGCGCTCAGAACAGCAATGACTACTCCTTGGACTTCAAGCACCATCAAGCGAGCCAATTAGGAGGAGCCGCGGGAAGCCGTACGCGGGAGCTGGCCGACATAAAAAGGCGCCGGCGGCAGATCTCAGGAGACAGAGTGCGCGCTGCGTAGTGTAAGCCGGACGGCACAATGTTTTACTAGAGTTTTGTTGCATCTGTACATGGCGGCCGAGTGGGCCAAGATTTTGTGTATAATAAATCTCCTTTTAAGAAAGCACGTGTTTCTGAGATACAACATTTCCGTATTACTTTTCTATTACCTTTGGTCTCGGCTAGCAATTCGGAATTGCCACACTCTTGCCAGCTGCCATCTATCACCGCGCGAAGTAATTTTTTACTTTTTCTTAATTTTTCGGTTTCCTAATAGTAGAACGAAAATATTAATTTCAGAATATTAAAGAACAGTAAAACCTCGTCCTATATGGCAATTTTCTTTGAAAAATATGAAGCCGTTTTTAAGAAAATGGCGTTTAAGCGCAACTGTAAATGCAAAATTTGAAGCCGTTTTTCACAGAAAATTTTTGAGTTTTCGAAACACTTCGTTTGAAGGCATTTAAGGCACATACACTCTCAAATACAATTGTGTTTATAAATTGCTGGTAATGTGTATATTAAAGATGTGAGAGATCTTAAAAAAATTACATTTATGTAATTCGAAAAGTTTGAAGAAAAAATTTGAAGTCATTTTTATGATTCTGAAAATGCGGAATTTTGAGCTATTTTTCAGAGAAAACGGTTGAGTTTTCGAGAAACTTTATTTGACATTATTTAAAACATATGTACTCGTAAATATAACGATGTGAACAAATCACCACTAATGTAAATATTACCGACATAAGAGACAAATAAATGAAATATATTTTTATAATTTTTGAAAAAACAACAACAAAAGAATAGAGCAATATGGCGTGTATGTGATCTCATAGAGCACATTTAGCACTATCCCTACCAAAAGTTTAAAGAAAACATTGGAGCCGTTGTTGAGAAAATCTTATTTTTGTAATTTTTTAAATTGCACATATTGCACGCAATGCTCGAAAACTACTAAAATATTTAAAAAAATGTACATGACCTTAATTAAAGGACTCACTCTTCAATTTTGTAGTTCTAGGAAGACGCCGAAAAAATTTCAAACTTTTGCAAGTTTCGAAAATTCAGAGTTAACCGTGAAAATGGGACATATCCCAACTTAATAAGTGTATTTTACTCTATCCTTACAAGAAATTTAAAGAGAAAATTTGGAGCCGTTTTTGAGAAAATTTTGAAAATGTCCGGGCAAATTCATGTAAAGTACCCCCAAATTTTAAAGAATGTTTTTCAAAATCGCAGGGCGTTGAGTGGAACCAGAGCGACAGAGGAGCATCCAGTTTGGAAGAAATCGTACGTATGGTTTTAAGCGCTAGTATTGTTCACAGACTGACGGACAGACGGACGGACGTTTTGAAAATAACCACTTTTTCGGTATCAGGGGACCCCAAAATGTGTATTTCCGTTGGAATCACGAAATCAATTTACCGCAACCCTATTCTACGTATATTACTCCGTATATACGTACGTATACGGGAAAGTAAAAATGTTATTTATGTTTGTCCCACTTTGAGATTTGGCACATCAATGCAACATTAGTGTAGAAATACACGAGTGTTTTTTGCTGTTAATTTAAGTGTGGAACTAATGGGAAAATTTGCATTTTAAAAATTAAAAGTATTAAATATTTAAATAATATGTTTACAAAAATTATATTTACAACACATGAAAGTAAATCTTTTTAAGTTGAATTTAAGTGTAATCTACTTTTTCTGAAGGAAACTGTATTTGCGCAAAACATGTTTAAACATTAGTGCGCGCAAGATTCTTCGGAAAAAATAATTGGCGCCGAGCACGTACGTTCTGTTTGTCAGCGCTACCCATTCGGTGGCCGATTCGAAATTACATTGCAAAGATTTTCAAGCATCAAAGGTTTCTCCTGTTAACTTCTTGAGGGGAAAAAATAGTTGCCGTGACATATGAATCAACCTTCGTACATTTTCTCCAATGTTGAAAAACCGACCGAGGTGCACATCAACCGATGTCAGGGCATCAGCTAATGTTACCACGGTACCGCTGACTGGTAGATCCTAGAGTTCGAGTCCCGACTTTCGATACTAGCTTGATAGCTAGGTCCAATTCAGTCGCTGTCGGGAGGAGAGTTCTAACGGCCGGCCGCTCTGATCCGTTATTTTCCGTGGTTTCTCCGATCAACACCATGCGATTGCCGGAGTAGTACCTTAACAAATGGGTCACGGACCACTGCGATCTTTCCTTCCTCTTCGTTTCCTATCCTCTCATCTCACTTACACACACTTACATGTACTCAATTAACATACATGCCACGAGACCACTCGGGGCGGTGCCCCGCTGAAGGGAAAATCCGACGTGTAGGTCGGCGTCGGTGCTCGCCATCCAGCGGGGGAAGAACACCTCCACTTCTCGTGACAAAACATGCAATTATAGGAGTAATGACGCTAGTAGTTGACGGCGCGGAAACACGATATAATCAATAAAATGTATAAAATAATTACTTTTCAAGACATGCATTTTAAAATTCAACCGATTTACAATTCTTGTATATCTTCAAATTGTCTGAGAGGTGTTTATTTACAATATATCTATAATAACTACACAAGCCATCATTATTTCGTATTTACCTCGACAGTGCGGACAGCAGTCGCCGGTGGCGTTGAAGACAGGTGCGGCGCAGGACAGCACGGGGCAAGAGATGAGCGCGCACATCTCCGTGCCCCCGTGGCAATAGCACTGGCGGCAGCCGTCGAACCAGCTCTCGCCGTCCTCTCGCACTTCTCCGTCTGGAACACGCACCCACCCCGCTGTCACAAGAAGCGCTAAGGATACACCGAGGTCACCTTCTTTGGGAAGACATTTCCTCGCAGTGGAGATTATGCACCACGCCGATAATGCAGAGCAAGCCCTAGACCTACGCCTTCTCGATATTTCGCTTCAAGAAGCTACATAACATATGAGGGAAACACCTAAGCACCCTTGATTTCAATGCACGTTTATCACAGGGCCATTTAACTGTAAGAGACCTCCGTTCTGGGTAGATAGCTCTTGAGATTTTAATGTCCTTGGGTAAGTCCCGAGTGTAGAAAGGGGTCTTAAAGTGTCAGAGCGATGAAATGTGGCATATTATTGAAGAAACAATAAAAATACCAACAATAGCAACAAAAGCAATAATAATAATAATAACAATAACAACAACAACATACAGTAAAATCTGTCTCAACCCACTCCTGTACAAGCCGGAAACCTGTCTTAACCAGAAATTTTCTCTAGCCCGTGAAGTTAAATGACATTTTACGCAGTATAAACGGAACCTCTCCAAAACGGAAACGGAACGTTTTTTCATGACTTGCAAGGGAAAAAATCTTTATAAAACGGAATTCCTGTGTATTTAATGCTATTCGCAGAGAGATGCGAGATGTTCTAAATTAAATGTATGCATCAGCAAGCATGTTTTAAATTCTATATCTCCGTGACACGCGATTTAGTTCTGGCAGCCGGCCATTGAAGGAAAGGAGCTTAAACTGTCAGCACAGAATTCGACCTTAGGGTCGCTTGTCTCTCAAGGCGTGGCCCGTAGGGGAATTCCCTCTCTCCCGACTCTCTGAGCATGGGAAGATGAACGGGTGTTGCTTCTATTCACGCGTCGAATTGCCTCGCTTTGAAAATCATAACACCTCGACCAGATACGTATTGTTCAACGCCATGCATGCGAGGGTACCAGGAAGTCATTGTACTGGGTTATGACTAGAGACCGGAAAAATATGTAGTATTAAATGTCAAAATATGTACATAAATATGTAATGAAAACAGTAAGAATATGTACGAAATATGTAAAATCGGATATATTATGTAATATTAAAATTCTCTAATTAAAAACCATTTACATAGAAAGAAATTGCATTTAGTAAAACTGCTCACTTTACATCATACAACTTTCTCGTCAGTAGTAAAAGATTAATCTATTGTAATCCAAGACCGTAGTTTAGCAGCCGGACGAATCGCAATAGAAGCCATCGCACAAACTGGCGAGATCTACGACCAGCAAACATACACTCTAGCATCTTCATCGAAGTGTTCCACGTCGGCTATCGCAAATTTTTTCTCGGAAATTAAGGTTACAGATCACAAAACGCGTGTCAGTGATATTTTAGACACCTAGATTTCCCCAATAGTGTAGGAAAAATGCTGAATTAAAAACGACATCTTTTCATAAAAAAATATGGAATTAAATTGAACAAAATTGATAAAATAAGAAAATATAATGTGAAAACAGCAAAACATGTAAAATATGTAATATAGTGCTAAATATGTAAAAATAAGTAACGAAAAAATTCGATATTGTGTTAGGAGGGCTATGATTCGCTAAGATTACAATTTTGAGAACGGTAAGTAGAAAGACAAAAATATGTAATTACATAAAAATCCGGTCTCTAGTTATGACGCATTGTGCGTTGAAAGTCAGCAATCAGTCCGAATTCAGCCAGTAAGATGTGTATTTTTCAACTTAGAAGCTGTCATTGAAGAGTGTTTAATATTACAGACGTGTTCAAATTATTAGACTAAAGACATTTTCTGCAAAATATTTGCATTTATTGCAAGATTACATCTGCGTACATGTTACAATGATACGTTTAATACTTGGTGTGCATGCCTTTATTCTTAATCAACAACTTTATCCTGTTTGTCATGTTTTTTACCAACTTTCACATGAGTTTTTAATTTCATTGTCGCGGTACCAAATTTCCTCTAGTTTGTTGACGAGTTCTTGTTAGATAGTCATTTATATTTCCTTATCCTTCGGTTGATAGTACCCCATCAATTTTCTAAGGGGGTCATGTCAAGGCTGTTTCCTCGCCAGGGTAACACTTTCAACTGCTTTCCATCCAGATATTTTGAGACCCTTTTGGATTTGTGGCACGGTGCTCCATCATGCATATAAATGGCATCTTCATTGGGGAACCACTCTCTAATTTCGGAAAATAGTTCCCTTTCAAGGATTTTTTTGTATTTATCTTGCCTAATAGTCCCTTCGACAATGTGCAATCTGTCAGCACCTTTCACAGACATCACACTCCGTACCATAATGGATGTTGGATGCTTCATAAATTGTTGCACGCATTCAGACTTTAAAGTTTCTCCTGGTCCCTACAAACATTGACTCCTTTTTCCACCACGGCGAATACAGATTCGTCACTGAAGGATCTCAGATAATTCCAAATTAAATAAATCTGTGAATATTTTGTTTTGCAAAAAATTCTAACCTGACACAGATCTCAACAACTCGAAAATTAAAATGTGCATTTATTGCATACCAATAAAGCATCAAAATCTACAACACAAAATTTTATTTTGCAATACATTTTCCCTAGAATTTTGTCATGGAATTGTATATACCTTCGCCCAGTCCTCACTCGTCCACTTTAGATGTTGTTTGGCCCATTGTAGTCTCTTGTGTTTCATTGATAGAGTGATTGTCTGTTTTTTCTTTGGTCGGCTTGCTTTTAAACCTTATTCA
Organism: Acheta domesticus; assembly: GCA_031308135.1. Lineage (NCBI taxonomy): Eukaryota > Metazoa > Arthropoda > Insecta > Orthoptera > Gryllidae > Acheta > Acheta domesticus. The sequence continues at coordinate 106,549,197 of JAHLJT010008756.1, forward strand.
CACAACCTCCTCCTCACTGTCATAGGAGACACTGCAACTCCAAAAACCTATCAGCTGATGACTCAAGTCATTAGACGTTAGTTTACGGTTCAATATTGCCATCATCATCATCATTATCATCATCAATTTTCTCCTTGTTCTAGGGCTGATTTTTTTCTTACGTCCACATTTCCCTGCTCTCTTTGGCTTGCATTCACTACTTTCCTGCTTTGAGATTTGGTTCTGCAAAGAGGTTTCTGCAGTATTTTTCATTCTGTTAGCTATTTTCTGCTGTGTATCACAGTTTTCAGCAATAAGTGCTACCACAACAGCAGTTTTCCGGGGTGAAATGTCCTTTTTCTTTTCCACAACCTTACTTTACACCGCACTTATCAATATTTCTCCCTGTATTAATTATAATCAAGTTCTCAGACTTTATAATGTCAGCAGAATGTAGCAAGAGGTATGGAAAACGATAACCAAACCAGAATCCCTATAGGAACTTCCAATCACACTGTAGACAGAATTGTAAACCACGTGAAACGCAAGCTTACCCTAACACACTTAGGATGGAAACTGACAAATGTTGCCAACAGTGAAAAATAAATTGAATTGGGAGTTCCATAAAGAGAAATTTCTTAAACACAATGAAGGATGTGGTAACCAGTAAAAACAATAAGATATTAAGCATTTCTCTTCTACACGCATTTCTCTAAAACACGTTCTTTAGTCTAATAATTTGAACACGTCTGTAATTTATTAATAATCTTTCCATAAATACGTTATGTGTTAATGTATTTTGATAATTATAATGAAGCCATGTAATGTACTACGTTCAAGGCAGAAACATCAAAATAACAAGTTTCATAACATGGACAAACCTTGCATAAAACGGAAATCTCCTTAAACCGGATTTTTTGTGTGTATCGATCGATTCCGGTTTAGACAGATTTTACTGTAGTAGGTCTATCATACCATTTTATTACATCCTAACTGGAAAATTACAATTTTCACTATTTTCGTATTACGATTATTGTGTCATTGTAAGTACGTAGTTTGCCTTTTTTTGAATCTCCGATTCTTTCATTGTTTTTGTAACACTGATTGCAGCATGCTGTTGCATCGTTAATTACAATAGTTTGACGAGATTAGACGGGTACGAGGTATCGATTGATACACAATCGGTGTATTGAGTTTCATTGATCAATGTATCGATATATATATATATATATATATATATATATATATATATATATATATATATATATATATATATATATATAGATACCAGCTCAGAACATACATTTTTAACGTCGCGCGCTGGAGATATAATAAATTTCCCCAAATTCCGAGCGCTGATTCTAAACAAAAGAGCAGAATCACTTCTTTCATGATGTGCTTTGGGAGACAAGTTCTTTTCAAACACGACCGGCAAACTGCACCAATTACTGGTCACCTGGCAAGCCGAGACATCGCAGTATTCAAATTCTAGAAATTGCCAAAATTCGTTAAAGACGCGGCTAAATCATTGTTTAAAACTTCATAAATACAACGGTAATTTCCTGCCGTAGTCTGGTCATACAAGAAGAAAGTATATGCGTATGTATTAACGTGCCGTGGCGATTGGATTTTAACTCGAGAGGGTTGGCAGCATGCAGTAGTCTCTAAGAAATTGTAGCTTTTCCCTCAAAAAAAAAAAAATAGTGTGTTGAAAACGTAGCCGCGGTTTGCTAACCAAAATAAGTGCAAAACCGCTTTTCTTCACACCCAAAACAGGTACAGCTTAACAATTTATTCTATGATCACTGCTTCTTTCGTTTAGATATGCAAACAGTCGCAATTTCTTTCCAATTTCAGTTTTCTGCGAGATAATTAAAAAGCTCTTGTGTTCCATATGTCCAGCAGCTTATTTCGCTCTCCCACTCTAAGTTACTTTGCTGCCTGTACAAATTGGTGCCGAAACCCGAGAATCAATAAGTGTTACTGATGTGTGGTAGCAAACATCTTGTTCTTACAATTACAACGTGTTGTGTGTGTTGCAGTGTGAGGTTATAGGGTATTAAGTATTGATACGAGTAAAAGGTATCCCCTCAAATATTTTCACGTTTGCTGGCAATAAGCCACAAACCAGTGCCTAGTGTTAACAGAAATAGCATAAGATTATTCACAAGTTACCCTCTCAGATAACTAAAAAAATTCTTTGAACAATGCCTTAAAAAAACAGACTTTGGTGAGGTGACAGCTCGTAGAATCAGCATTAGCTAGAATCGAAGAGAGCTTATAATCACTCTCAGACCTTAGCGGGTCAAATATTCAATGTATTATGCAATTGTATCACTTTGCTTATACATCGAGTCCAATTCATCGAGTTTAATAATTATGCAATTGTGTACAAAACAGTTATTGAAGAGCAACATTTCAGATGATAACTTACCCGAGCTTTTGCAGAGTGTGAACGACACAGCACTTCCGTGTGTAGAGGGAAGATCAGGAGACGCTGCAATAGAGCAAAAACATTATCTCTGCCATTTAATCTCAGTGCCATTGCAAGTAATACGTATGCATATTAATATAAAACAATAAAATGATTTGGAACATATTAAAACACTTTCTTAGTACGAGGTAACAGCACACATAATATTGAAATAACATTAAAGCAAACATTTAATATGACAAAAGAAAATGGGAATAGTATACCTAGAAAATATGTCGAGAGAATAAGTCAAGAAAACAAGAGATGTGAATTCACAGAGAAGGTAAGAACGAAGATATATTAAAGTAGAAAGAAGGGAAATGTCACATATGTGTGACTGAAGAGGGGGGAGAAAAATAAAGAATAGGGAAGGAAAGGAAAGCAAAAAGGCTACAGTAGATTGAGGAACAAAAGAATTAAGATGATATGAAATGCGAGTCATTCGAGACTCCTACCTTTGCACTTGCAGATGGGGCAGCCACGATCGTTCGTGCGGAAGCCGTGAGGGCACGAGCGCTCGCAGTCGGGCGGCTGCATGGGGCGGCACTGGTTGCAGCGGCACACGGGGCAGCCCTGGCGACTGAGTCGGAAGCCGTGCGAGCAGTTCTTGTGGCAGCCCACCAGCGGCGGGCAGGCCGGCGACGGCTGCGCGGGAGGTGGCGACGGCGTCATCGTCATCGTCACCGTCATCGCCGTCGTTGTAGTCGTCGTCGTCGACGACGACGACGGCGAAGGCGGCTGCGCGCAGCGGCACAGCGGCTGGCCCAGGCGGTCCAGCAGGAAGCCCTTGGGGCACTCCAGCGAGCACTCCTCTGCGCAGCGGGAACAGCTCTTTACAAGGGACGCCAGACCCAGCAGATTAAAAGTAATTTATTTCTTAATTACTCTTCATGTTTCTACTAATCATTAATTATGGAAGGCAATGAAGGAATTACTTTACCTACGATGGAAAACTGTCACTTTATGAGTGAAGAAGTTGGGAAAGAGCTATGTTTTTATTAGATAGAGTTTCTTGATCATTGTGTAGAATCTCTAATTTTTATTACATTTGTTTTATATATTATTCAAAAATATACGAAATATTTTACTTATGGAGAGAGACAGAAAGAGACCCACAGAGAACTTACTGATACACAGTGTTAGGGAATGCAAGGCTCGGTTATATTAATAATTGAGAGTAATAACTGTCATTCATTCCAAAGTAGATTACGTGCGCGATAAACTATCTTTCACCACCGGTAGGGGCCAGCACGAGATTGAAGTTGTAAACCAAATTATCACTCTGAGGTGTTGTAACAATTATTCCCGTTTGGTAACTTCTTTAACATTTTCTTCTGGATACAAATATAATTTGGCTCTTCCATTTATACATTTGCCATTTTCTGTGAAAATACAAGCGACGATTGTGTCAACATTTTTTTTGAACAACTTTGAAATTCTTGAGGGGGACAAGCTGACGATAAATTTATTAGAAATGCAACTAGTTATAAAAGAAACGTAAGTACGTAAGTGTAAAAAGAAATGAAAGCGTGAAATCATCAACTTGTTTAATTCGTTTCGATTTCATTTGGCAAAAAAGTTCAATTTGGGGCAAAATTTGGAATTAATTTCGTAATTGATCACGCCTCATAGTCGCCTAACACCTGTTTGGGCGCTTGGAAAATGGAGGAGGAAATGTACTACACAAATATTTTCAGAGGAACATGGATTTAACAATAGAATAATGAATTTTAACTTCCCGCAAATACTGCGCGGATTGATAGTTTCTGAAAGTATTAATATTTTTCCATGAGGGTGTACATGCAACATTAGTCAACTCGCCAAATGATTGGGAAGAAGTGAAGAAACTGAAAAGTATCAAGCGGTGGCAGTGGTGGCCAGATGATGTGTCATGAAGACAGAGAAGAACTAAGTATGATGGGATCAAGAGGAGGGCATTATAGGGAAGAAACACTGCATGGTATGGGATGGAGATGAGATGAAATGGTGATGAAAGTGAGATTAAAATGAAATAGGTTGAAACGATGGAGATGGAGATGAATTTTGATTTGTCAGTAGAATGAAGTACATCTTAGAGCTGCTGTGAAGAACATAAGGTGCAGTTTGATGGCGTTCCATCATACACTTTCAGGATTCTTGACAGTTTTACCCGTTCAGGTTTGCCCTATCTCGAAGGCATCAACAGACTCCTAATTTTATTAGTTCATGATTATTAAGTTCGTGCTTCGCAGAACAAATATATTTTTCTCAGGTTTAACAAAACTTCATCCAATACCGGGTGAAGTACCCAGACGTTCAAGATAATTTATTTCAACCAAGAACCCGTATTCTGATGTGTCATGGTTTAGTCATGATTATTTTTTTACAAGCCGACGGATTTTGTTCGTAACAAATATAATCTCCCTCGTTTCGACCATACGCGCTCATGCTCACAGAAACGGGTTCAACGATTTGAGAAAAAGTGCCACGTAACCTGAACTTGTGTGGGAAAGAGCGGTGGTGGGTGGTGAGATGAGGTGAGAGCACTCACTGGGCTCCTGTTTGCAGCGACAGGTTCCGCAGCCGTCGTCTCCGGCCTCAAAGCCGAACGGGCACTGGTGGGAGCACGTCATTTCGGGGCAGTGCGCAGGCCACACTGCAAAAGAGGCATCTTGTCAAAAAAATCCATCGTAGGGCTGGTGCTAACAAAGCACGGATCAAACCAACAGTTTCAGCAATAGTACAGGTATTTTGGTCAAGGGTCTATAAAACAAGGAAAATCTTTACCACCATAATTATAATGAAGGCTGGTTCATGGGGTCTGGTCAACAGAATGAGATAGAAAAATTTAGTTGTTTGCCAAAATTTCGGAAAATGGTCTCAAGGTAAGAAGAAATCTTTCCATTTTGGGGATCCAATGTTATGGATGGAGCCCATGAATCACAGTAATGACTGTTACTTCTGTTCGTGAGATGTAGTTGGGTATAATCTAAACTAGTGGTGTTACAAGAGCACATACTTTCCCCTATTATTGAAAATAGCTACGCAGGATTGAAATATTGCACTTTCTGCCCTAGTAACATCTTAGCTATTATTTGAAAACGTCCAATTCAACCAAGAAGCAAACAATTCACTGTTTCCATCGCAGTGTTATCAAAACTATGTGAATTCCACAACTGCATAAAAATTTAATACAAAAGTTTTGTAAACTTGTATTGGAAAGAGAAGCCTGGTATCATACAGCTCTATCAAGTCACAACAATGACGCGTAATTCAGTTATTCGCGACAGCGGAACGGAATTCCTTTGTTGCATTCGCTGCATTGTCGATACTCCCTTAAAGAGCTACCAATTTTTATTTCAAATATTTGAAAATAAATAATTACTTTAAAGATTAATGTGTAAATGTATAACAAAAAGTCGAATGTAAAAACAAACAGAGAAATAATATAAAAAATTGCAAATTCTGATTTACTACGCATCCGACTGTCTGAAGCGCAATAAATTTGCAGCGGGCTGTTATCTTTGTCACGAAATTATAGAAAAATTACCCGTATTTTCAAAAAATTAAACATGATCTTATTTAAAAATGTATTTTTGATAAATATATTTCATTGAGAAAACCAGCTACCATCTATCGCCGCCCAAGGTACATTTTCTCAATTTTTCGGTTTCCTAATGGCAGAACGGAAATATTAATTTTAGAATATTAAAGAAAACACAAAAACCTCTTACCTAAATGGCAATTTTCTTTTAAAAATTTGTAGCCATTTTAAATTTAATTTAAAGCTCTTTTTCACAGAAAATTTGAGTTTTCAAAAAATTTCATTTGAAGTCATTTGAAGCAATTAAATTCATAAATATAATAATGTTTACAAATTGCTGGTCATGTGCATATTAAAGAATTGATAGACATTTCAAAAAGATTACATTTGTGTAATTTTTGAAAAAACAAAAAAAATACCCCAAAGTAAACTTTACGTCATATTAAAGATTGCCATTAGCACCATTCGTTCCAAAAGTTTGAAAAACAATTTAGAGCTATTTATGAGAAAATGGCGTTTCTGAAAATGCAGAATTGTGAGCTAGTTTTCACAGAATACGGTTGAGTTTTCGAGAAACTTTACTGGATATTATTTAAAGCATATATGCTCATTAATATAATAATGTCAACAAATCGCTGCTAATGTAAATATTAATCACATGAGAGGCAAGTAAAAACATACATTTTTGCAATTTTTGCAATAACAAAAGAGCAATGTGGCGTTTTATGTCATCTAATAGAGTACATTTGTCACTATCTAAACCAAAAGTTTAAAGAAAACATTTGTAGCCGTTTTAAGAAAATCTTGTTTATGTAATTTTTTAAAATTGCACATATATTGCACGCAATATTGCGCAAAAACTACTGAAATGTTCAAACAAATGTACATGACCTTAAAGAAAAAACTGAGCTCTGATGAGAAACAAAAACGGTGCCACAGAGATGTATAAAGCTAGTGAATTCTTGGAGTGAGTTTATGCATATTAAATTTTGCATATGATCCATTGAAATTTCATTCGAAAATATGTTTCTATAACTGAATTTATTTATTAATTTCCCTTATACTCAAATTCACTCTGTGGAAAAACCTTACGTGATAGAAAAGAATGGAGCTTATTTTGAAATAACCATATCCATTCGGTAAACTGCAGATAAAATTTCACAAACAATTCCCAATAACCTACATTTTGCAGACCTGTGTTATTCTAAAAAAATATACTTCAAAGTTTTTACTTTCTCGTATAGGTACGTATATGTTACTCCGTATAAACGCAAGAGCTCAAAATTCCGCATTTTCAGAAACACTCAAACGCCATTTTCTTAAAAACGGCTCCAAATTTTTTCTTCAAACATTTTGTACGGATATAACTAAATGAACTTTTTCAGATGACACAAATCATTTTGAGTATTCTTGTGTTTTTCAAGAATTACGCCAATATATTTTTTGAAATATCTCTTACGACGTTGAATATTTATATTACTAGCAATTTGTATACTTTATTGCTTTCCTGATTAAAGGTGTTTCAAATAATATCTAATGAAGTTTCTTCAAAATTCACATGTTTTCTGAGAAAAAGGGCGTTAAATTTCGCATTTACAGAAACGTTAAAACATTTTCTCAAAAACGGCTCCAAATGATTCGACGAAAATGTCCATATGAGACGAAGTTTTACTTTTCTATAATATTCTAACAGTCCATTCTTACAGTCAAAATCAGTTCCACCATGAAGGGACCGAAACAATTGAGAAAATGTGAAAAAATGTAGTTCGGGCGGCAATAGATGGCAGCTGGGAAGAGAGTGAGGCAAAATGCCTACACCAAAGAAAGTAGAAAATCAGCTAGTACTAGAAAGTATGTGCCATTGGGTAGCACCGTTATTTCGTATTAAAACAAAGGAAATAACCCAACATTGTGTAATCTGTTGAGTGCCAGTCTCGACCAGAGAGTATCCCGACACACGAGTATACGCTCAGCAATTCTGTCGTACGGTAACATGCAGACTGTAGGCAACCCGTAGTACACTATGTATGACAGCTCCGTGTTTGTTCTTGCATGCTGTACTAAAAAAAATATGGAAAGCTGATGTTACCTTTGCGTATTATTATAATTTCTCGCCCCTTCATATTATATTTCTTGATTTTCATTACATTCATTGACATTCATTTCATACAAATTAAGCTGTATGTTGATGGGATTTTCTTGGCCGAAAGAGAAAATGACACGTCACATTCCGATCAAAATATTAATGATAAGATTTTTTTATAAGTACGTAGGTTTCAATGACAGACTGCCTATTACGAAAATATTTGATTCCTTTAATTTCTAATTGTGTTATTGGGTACACATATCACATCATATTGATCATTACGTCGAGAACTTACGAGCCACCTGAAGAAAACGATCGGCTAAAGCATTATGGGACATGGGACTACCCCAAGCTTTACTTCCCTTACGCTGACATTATGAAGACATTCTGTCAATTTTTGCATTCTGAAAAATTCGACGATTTCAATCGAGATTGAAACAGCCCTTAAGACATCACACATTTTGGTATACGAGGCCAGAAAGCTAATCATTCGACCTTCAGAGCCCGAATTAATGTTTGATTGTGATTCAAAATTGCCGGTAGATCCACAATGTGGAACTTATTTTCACCATTATGTCGCTATTTCTGCGAAAATAAATTTGTAAATTTCTTTCGTTTTAAAATTTAGCAAAGAACGATTATACTGGTAATATGAAAATGCCATGAGCCTAATTATGAAACACTGCATTACAATGGAGAGCATTGTTTAGTGTGCTGAAATTTTGTCCCCCCACGATTATGTGTCACTTTACTGAGGTTTTTACTAATCGAACGCCAAAATATCAGCCTCTGGCAGTTTCTGTAGAAAGATTTCTCACCATAGGGCGCGTTTCTATTTGTCAAAAGCGGGAATGCTGTAATGTCATCAGTTGGCAGCCATGCTTCCGAAGGTGCCAGTGCGCATCAGAATGCAGGTGACCGGTGACCGTTGGAGAACCAAGGGTGGCGAAAAAATGGTCAGCTGGAGTGGGGGGATCTTGTGACCTTCCAAGGCGCAAGGGCGTGCATGTGTGGGCCGAGCGGCCGCCCTCGCAAGGAGGCTGCGGACGATCACGTGTTCGCCAAAGATATTCAAGCAGCAGGTGCCCAGGCGGGCGTCACTTCGCTTTCTGGTCACCCCGCGTGTGGTCGCAAAGTGCTCGGCCCGGGTGCGGACGGCCCGGGTGCGGATGTGCACTATAGAGTCACTGCGAGTGCGTTGCGCTGGGTGTCCGCGTACCGGCGCGGTAAAGCGCTGGGGTGGAGGGTCTGCACTAGCCTGGGTTCGGGGAGCAATGCAATTAGATGGAAAGACATCTTCAGGGTAATGGCATCATCATCGATAACAGAAGCGCCATTTGCGGATACCAAAGCAATTTTAAGATTGTCAAATGTCTGCATAATGTTGCCTAAGACATCTTTAATACTTTTTTTACTTACGTTAAATACTTTTTTGTGAAAATGTTTTGTGAACAAGTTTTTTGAAAAATAGGAAATTGTATTTCCTCTTGTCTACCAATTCCCCTATAAGACTTAACTTCTTGTACCTGAACCCCATCGAACTGAAGAGATTATTTCAAAGTGGTGTATCTCCATTTCCGTTTGTTTTGTAGTTTGGCGTATCAGTATATTCTTAAGACGCTTCTCCATCACGCTACCAAATACTGCGCTCGAAAATTGCGTTATTTGTATTTTAAACGTTATCTGAAAACCGTTGAATTCTACTTTGAAATATAACGCTGGTTGTGAATACGTCCACTTCCTGAAATATTTATTCACTTAACTAGTACAGAAAGTGAGTCTGGTGTACGAATGAAACATTGACTGTCGAGATGACAATTGGAGCCGAATTGGGTATTTTGAAATGAGTATGCCAAAGACGTTCATACGAGTTGCGTACACTAGTTTTTAGTACGCATTTATGAAAACTTAAAAGTATATTCTTTTGGTTGCAGACCTATTGACTGATGTCACCCGGGACTTCTGTTTACTTTGAAGTATCCAGTTGTTTACTTTGCAGTATCCAGAAGACTTCCTTGCGGAGCGCGTACGGCAATGTCTGTTTTGCCGTACTGTGCGTATGTGTACGGTAAAATAGACTACCATTAGGTATGCGTACGGCATATTTCAGGATATTTTGCGGTACGTCAAGATCTATTTTGCCGTTCACGTGTCACAAATAGTGACTTTTGCAATGAACAATGAGTGAAAGTAGTTACATGTTTCCATGTATGAGTTGTAGGAAATTGGGTTTGATGGAGAGACGAGCGTGGGGCGCTCACCGTCGCACACCGGGCAGCACTCGCGCGGGTCGTGGCGCGGCCGGGCGCACGCCACCTGGCACATGAAGGCCTCGCAGCGGCGCGCGCCGCCCCGGCACTCGCACGTGGTGCAGGCGTCCTCCTGCCAGCGCTGGCCCTCGCGCATGGGGCGGCCGGCCGACGTCACGCAGCCCCCGCCGCGCGCGCCCCCGGCGCCCGGCGCCGCCTCTGCAACGCACACACCACGACAATCGATACACATTGCAATTGCTCAGATTGAAACAAACATTATGGTATTGATCTTTTCACCGGAAAGAACTGATTCTGCACGCAAAGGGCCAATATATACGAGCGTTAACGCAAAATTCATTACGGCAACTATAGTGCGCCAGTCTAAAGTCTCTCCTCACTGAGTTAAGTCAGAGCCTCGTATTCAAAACTACATTTATGTTGGTAGCGACCAGATGACTGGGAAACTAGTGAAGCGAACAACACTTCAAGCATCTGTTATGATTGTGGTGAATATGCAATGTACTTTTACAAGCTGCAGCTCATGTTACCAACATAATTTCTGTTGCTAGCACAGTCACCAGCAAGGTGCCACTGCGGAGAGACTTTCCTGGCGCGATATATCCTCTGAAGAAATGTACTGTGTACTTGGTAGGCCATTTTAAAATACCCAACAGAAACATGTTATCTTGTTCATTGATTAAAATCAAAGGAATGAATTTGCTCAATGCATGATTGAAGTGAATGGCAAGCAGGACTCACCGACGCACACGGGACAGCACTCCCCGTCGGGGATGTGGGTGCGGCTGCAGCCGTGGGGCAGCGGCGGGCACAGCTTGTTGCAGAGCACGCTGCCATTGCTGCAGGCGCACACGGTGCACGCGTCCAGGCGCAGCGACAGGCCGTGCTCCAGCGAGCGGCCGTTGAGCGCGCACGCCGCGCCGCCCGCCCCCTCCCCCTCCTCCTCCTCGGCGTCCTCGACCTCGTCCTCGTCCGCCAGCGCCGGCGCCGGCGCCGCGTCGTCGCCCAGGGCGTCTGGCGGCGCGGGCGGCGGCGCGAGCTCCGCCAGCGGTGGGTGGCTGCGCACCCCGCGCCCTCCGGAGCGCGCCCGCCCTGCGCACGCGCACGCGCACCCGCGCTCAGCCCTGGCGCTCGCACGAGCACCATGCGCCACGCACCGCGCGCGATATTGCCTTCCTCTGCCTCGCAACACACACACACACACACACACACACACACACACACCACCGTTCAGGTGCTTGGGATAGGCCAGACAACTCCAGAAATCCCAGTTGCAAATATACCTGCGTCTGAAAGCAGTTGGAGAACAGCGTAATTTTGCATAAGAATCATTGCTGGAATTGAGACGCCCGGAGAAAGAAAGAAAGAAAGAAGGGAAGTATCATGATCCTACCCGACTATCACCAAGATATATTAAAAATGCATGTGACTGGGTCACTATTTCACTCTCCGCGATGTAATACCTAAAGGCGGTTCCGCGGAGAGGATGGAGGAGAAAGGTGGTTCGGTTTTAGCGAGTAAAAATCTCACACGCTGGGTAGTAAGGGCTGCTCATTGTCTTGCGTATTCTCGCCTATCCTCGTAAAAAAATCAACAACATGCATTACATTACCACACATGTCGGCAGGCCAGTAATAAGCCAGTACAGCAGGTCCCAGAAGGGGCGGTGCCTCGCAGAGCGGACACCTAGACGGGGAAACCCGCAAACCGACATGTTGACCGGTACCGGATCTCATGTTCTGTTGGAGAGGAACACCGCCACCTCTCCAGATATAACATGCACCTCATTTGTAAGCTAACGTAATGAAATGACCTCAGTAGTCGACGCGCCCGGAATCAATGAATAGCCGTTCACTCGCTCACTCGAGGAAGGAACGACCGCGCGCGGTCCGTGACCCGCTTGCTATGATTGCGCTTCTGCATGAACTTGGTGGAGATCTTTGAGACGCGAGATGAGAGGCTTACCGGGCGGGGCGTGGGCGGGGGCGGGGCAGTCGTAGGCCGGGCAGCAGGCGCCGGGGCGGCCCGTGGCGGCGCGCGTGCGGCGCGGGGCGGCGCCCGCGGGGCAGCGCGGGGGCGGGGCGCAGGCGCGCGGCAGGCACTGGCAGCCCTGCGGCACGGAGCAGCAGTCGCGCGGCCCGCGCCGCCCCGGCAGGCGGAAGCTGTCGGCCGGGCACGCGCCCGCCTCCGTCGGGCACACCACCTCGCTGCAGTTCTTCTCTGCAACACGCACCACGCGCACGCTCAGGCTCAGCGCTCGCGCCCGAAAAGCGCACTTCAGTCTACACGGGTTTACATTCACTTTTACTTGGTTGACGTATGTCTATTTATGTTCTCTTTTATATTCGGCCGCCTTAATGATATCAGTAATCAGTTAAAGAAACGAGAATCTGAAGAAGAAAATGAGTAGACAATTGATGGTCTAGAAATTATAAATAAACAGACTCTTCTGAACATTAAGTGACGAGTAATAAAGAAATGTTAATGTTTTTGGTCAGGAACATGAAAGAAATTGGTTATATATTTATAGTCGTGATTTAGTAGACTTTTATATAATGGATCAAAGGGGATAGGCACCAACAAATGGTTTGACGACCATTCCACAGGAGAATATGGACATTCACTTTATTGATTCATGTTTGCAACCTGCATCGCACGCTCTCAAGTCGTCTTCACAAGGCGTCACTGGACAGCGCCACCAAAGAGCATCGGGCCCCTTTCCACTCAGCCACTGAACAGCGCCACTGAGCGTGGGAAAGGAAAGATTAACGGATCACCGCTTGGGCGTCGGCGACCGCATGCCAGTCAACATTTCAATAGATACGCTTAGTGGCATTTGCGAGAGGCGTAGTGCAAAGGCTGCCATTTAGAACTGTGTACTGCTGGCGGGGCGCGAACGCAGTTTTACGACAATACTTTGATAGCAGCAGTGCTACTCGGAAGCGCTAACCAATGGCTTCGAGTGAATGGGCTCTTAGCGCTGAGGCCGAAACTTCACGCTAACGCTAGGCCATTTCTAAACTCATCATTTCTACACATGTTATATCCACTTTCATATTCGCCCACTTTCATTTTCTTGTAGGTCATCTGTGTCCATGCAGATTTATGTTCACGTTTACATTCGGCCGCCTTAACGCTGTTAGTTGGAATTTTAAACTATATGAAGCTGAAGAAGAAAACAAGTAACTGATTGCCGCGCTAGAAATTAGAATTTAGTTCTCTTTTCAACGTACTCTTCTGATCATGAAAGGACTGCGCTTACAGGGGTTGGGTGTTAATTATTTGGACAGAAATTGAACGTTAAAATATTGGTCATGTTATTTACAATTAATATTTGGTTATCGTTCATGTCCTGGTCCAATGTTCACCAACCATTGATTTCATAAATGCCGGTAGTTCACAAGTTTTTGATGGTCTTCAGAAGAATCTGGACTTTTTCATTTGTTTTGTTCTATTAGAAAAACAGAATCAATAATTCAGGCATTTATCGCAAGTAAGAAATATCGCGGAAATACATGTAATATGTAAAGAAGCTTCAATTATTTTATAATCTTTAAACTGACTTCAATAGTTTTGTTACAAAACCTTTAAAATTTAGTTGTAATTAAATAAACATTTCGAATTTTGTACATAGGGGAATTTCGTACCAATAAAATAAAAGTTCTCTGAGCATTATTTTACAAATGCATTTATTTTTTAGAAAGTGAGTATTACTGGTCTGCAGTTCGTAAAATTACGAACTTATTGATCCATAAGATTCAAAAGGTTGGCAGCCGCAGCTCTTGACGTAAGGAAACGTCCATTAGATTGTTGGCCACTACTATATGACCCTTGTAGAAATGTGGAATGTCGTAGATAAAGAGAAGGTGATAGCAAGAGAGAGAGAGAGAGAGATCTAGAGAGGTAACACGGGAGGTCGTTCGATAGATAGGTCGTTTGGGAGATAGATAGTTCGGGCGATAGAGATGTAATTATTGATGTAGAGAGGTAGTTCTGGAGATAATGAGATACTTAGGGATATAAATAGGTAGTTGGGGATACAGAGAGGTAGTTGGGAATATAGAGAGGTAGTTGGGAATATAGAGAGGTAGTAGGTAGATAGGGAGTGATTTGGAGAGAGAATGAGAGGCGTAGGGATAGAGCTGTAATAGAGAGTGGCAGGGTACCTCTGGGCGGCACGCACTCGTACACGTCGCAGCAGTCGCCGGGCACTCCGGAGCCGCGCTGCTTGAGCTCGCGCCGCGACCCGTTGCGGCACACGGGCGTCACGCAGCGGCCCGGCGCGCAAGCGCACTCGCCGGCTGTAGCCACCGCGGGAGGCGCCTGCGAGGTCGCGGGCTGCGCCGGAGACGTCGACGGCGCCGCCGCTAGGGACGACGACGCCGGCGGCGGCGAGGGCGTGGGCGGGAGCGGGGGCGGCGTCACCAGCACCGAGTCGGGCGGGCACGGCGGCTCGTCGTCGTCCAGCGACAGGCACGCCGCGCCGCTGCAGTTGCGGCCGCTCTCTGCAACAGGCGAGCGCCCGGTGACGCTTGGTGTACTTTTAGGCCTGAGACAGCGGGGTCATAAGGAATATAAAAAATATTGACGTGGAATAATAATAATAATAATAATAATAATAATAATAATAATAATATCCAAATGGGGCCAAAGTAATACCAAAACACAGTCTTTGAGTTGTCTGCGACCAAATTATGTGACCCCGAATGGTATTGATGTGTTAAAAATTTACTCGGGATTAATATCGAAAATAAACTATAACATTAGCAATAAAAATATTTAAAAGATGTTACATATATATGAATACTTAAAATGATTAGAAAAAATAATGGGGGGCACCTATTCACGTGCTTAGTCTACTTACGCATTAATCAATTCTTGTGTAGAGATACATATGTAAACAATTACATATATAATTAATAATCAGCAACAAAAATTGCTTACCTAACTGGAGCAACAGCTCAAGTTATAAAACAGAAAACTCATATTAAAGCAAAATAAAGGTTAAGCAATGGTTTAACAAGTTGTCTGGCTTTCCAAGGAATCATATTTGCTATCGATAAACTTAATCGCTTTAAAAATTATCCTTACCTAGAACAATTCTTCTTTAGAATTTTTTCCTTCAAAACAGTCTTTTCTTTCTTTTATCAAAACTGAAGCTACAACTATCGCTGAGTAGCAAGGGACATTAGGAACCACAGGTACTGATACGTTGGACATAAACACCTCTAGTGTCGGCTTCGTGACCGAGATTGCTAAGCCAGTAGTGTCGTAGTGATCTCGGACCCTACGGTCGCGGGTTCGAGTCCCGTTTCGGGCATGGTTGCATGTGTTCGTCATTTCACCCCCTATCATCACCATATCCTTTCATCCTCGTGCCATAACGTTAAATCCATTAGTGGTCGCTAATGACCTAGTGGTCGATGCGACCTTAAATAACAAAAAACACCGCAAGTCCCAGAGTCCATCGCGTCAATGATTGCCTTTGTGGAGGAAAACAAATAGATATAAAACAACTTAGAAATATATGTACTAGACGAAAATTTGCATATACGCAACACACAAGAATTTTTATTTACAAATTCTTACATTAAAATAATGCATCCACTCGTGTGGAAATCGGGTTTAGAAATGCATTTATAAATTTAGCTTCCGGGTGTAAATATCCACAATTCTTTTTACTTTAGACTCTCCGCATTGTTTCGTTTACTTGGAATTGAATGTTATGAACTACGCGCTTCTAGTTTCATCTACTTTAATACCTTTTTAAATTCGATACCTTTTTTCGTGAAGTCGAATGATTTTTATGTGTTATTCGGTTATGCGAAACGCAATAAAAATTGAAAATATAAGGAGTTTTAACAATGAAATAAAACGTTCATCGCAAAAATGTTGTTTCACTTGAACTCTGATATGCGAAGAATGAGCTAAATGACTCCTTGAACAATGACTGCGTGGAGAGGAGGTAATGAGTACCAGCAATTTTTGCTCGAGGAAATTAAATCCTGGATACATGTTGATACAGGTATGTTTAAAATTCACTACAATTTAGTACGAACGCATGTTCTGGACATTAATAGCTACCGCAACTAGCACAACCGCGATAGATCGGAACACTGAATACAATACATCAGCAAGAGGAAAAATCCGCCAAGCAAACGACAGCGAAGGCCAAGTGCTCGAAAAATCAATTCTTAGTTACTGCGGCGAGAGCACCATCTCTCGCACGCAACAGGTGGGGGAGGAGCAGCTACCACGGCAGCACTCCCAGCAATTGGTGCGTGATCGTGCCAACAGATGGCGCAGGAGGTCTGAGTCGATGCCAAGTTAAGGAAGTCCAGCATTCTTTCTCCACGTATTCAGTCTGACTAGTTGAAAACGTCTCTTTTACCTTTAAACGATTACTTGCTAGAGCTGTTTCCAAAACTACCCTTTTCCTACATCAATTAATAGAAAAATAGAAATTGGGGGAGATAATAAGGAAGAAAAAAATTGAGCACGTATGATTAAAAAAAGATGAAAAATGTAAGGAATGAAATGCGAATGAAAGAGAACCGAACAAGTAAAAATAAAAAGGAAGAGAAAATTAAAAAATTAATTAAAGAAAGAGTGAGAAATGAGAGAGGAGGAAATGGAAAGAAAAACAAATGAAAACGAGAAAAGAAAAAGGAAGAGATATGACAAACGGAAAAAGAGAATACGGAAGAGGCTTATGTAAGGAGGTAAATATTCTCACAGAGCAGAGCCTTCTCCGATGGGGCGACAGGCAAACGCCCCACCGCATTCTCCGCTTTTGAAGAGTAAGGGCGTAATTGTTGCGCCCGTTTTCACCAATTACGCCCTCCCTCCGCGACCCCTTCCATTTCCAGCGGGGCCTTTGGCAGGCGCGAGCCCTCCACGCTACTCAAAGCAACCGGTGCGGCGAACATCTGCGGAATTTTCATAACAAACAAGGCGTCGTGCGTAAAGAGCCTTGTTTAATTAACCCCCGCGGCGGAAAGATGCGAGCGCGCGGGCTCCTCCAACACGCCAAGCATCCCGCCCCCCACAAAGCGGTTTCCCGCTTCAATACATTTTAAATGAGGATCTTCATCTAAAAAACAAGAACAAAGTAGATCAGTGAAAAAGGAAAGAAATCAAAAGAAGAAGGAGAGACGAAAGAGGACGTGCTGGAGATGTGAATTAGGGCAATTTAGATGAGGTTATAAATGTGCACCTTTTATAGCGCCTATTAGCAAACGAACGCGGCCTCTCTGCAATACTGGAATGTAATGCGGGTTGTCGATCCAAACGTTAGCAGGCAATGAACGGGATGAAAGAGTCATGGTCACTGAAATATAGTGTGGAAGATGTTGCCACCGCTTTAATACTTAATAAAGATGTTGCACACATGTATCTGGATAAGTAAATAATACAATTACAAATAATAATACAGAAAAGAACCTATCATAAAATCTGATGATCTATTCTGATATTATGGCATGGAAGTAACCGTTAGCTGGCCGGCAAAGTCAGACAATTGGCCCGAAATGCCAAGCACATAAATTCATTTTGAAATTAAATTGAAATATAAAATAGTCGTAATATCAGAGTAAGAATACATCACCAAATTTGTAGGAAATATAAATTAACGAATTTGTTTTAGATGTACATGCGAGCACAGGCTTCACATAGCGTGGGTGCGCTTGTGCGAGCTGATACGTGCGTGGGTGGGCCAGCGGGTTGGTGTGCGCGTGAGTGAATGCAAGCGGATGGGTAGGTGGAAGTGAGCGGCAGGACGGGCGTGGTCATGTGAGGGGAATACAAGTGAGCTGCCGGTACAAGACACTGAGTGGCATCGGGCGGGGTCTCGGAGAACGCACCCCAGGCGGAGAGGCGGGCCATGGCGTCTCGTCTCGCCTCGCTGACGTCAACCGCCCACGCGGCGTCGGGGCCTGCATCCGGTCAGGAACGACCCATAGAGTCCTAAGGAGTATTGCAACACCCCTTGCCAATGTTGCAATAATAGACTCTGGACAAAATTGATGTAGAAATAATAGAAGTAGTGATGTGCCTGTATTATCGAACCTGCTGAATCGATGTAGAGAGGCAAATATATTTTTCGTATTAAAATTCGTCTCGAGATATTTCTATACATTATTGTGTCAGAATTCACATTTAGGAGACTATCTGTAAGGGATCTCTCGCACGAGGAAACGCTTCTCCCCCTGCCCCTCACATCCTTATGACGGAAGAGATGTGTTTCTGAACAAAGGTGTAATATACCTGTACAAGGTAAGTGAATTAAGATAAATTGTGAAAATATATATGATTATAATACTGTACGTATGTTGAGAAATGAATAAAGGAGAAAGAAGATTCTTAAATGCAGCAAAGGCAATCGTGAAAAACAAGTTTCTCTGGCAGCGATATCTTGCCCAAAATCACAGGAGAAAGTTTTTTGGGAATATAAACAAGACAAGTTCATGCTAATATTCCGTTAAGCAGTTTCGAAATTTCCTTCTAGGAATGTCGGAGAATAATTCCTAATGAAAATCTACCTTGAAAATAGATATATGATATCTTTGTACAATTTAGTAGTTCAGGAGACTAGATTGGCCATGAATGAAAAAACATCGGTGTAATTGAAGTAATTTATTGCCAATAAATCCTCATTTTATGTTCATAGTTTGGTATTTACTTTCTCATACAAAGAGTAATCAATGCAGTACAGAGAAATTTACGTAATGATACAGAAAATCCATTTCGAGATTTCAAGGGATATACATGTTTTAGGATCCACAGAAACCGCACTAGTGGTGCTACAGCATGGCACCGACTTTTCCGTATTAGTTTTCTATTTCCTTTGATCTCGCTAAGCTATCCGAATTTGCTACATACCTTTGCCAGCTGTCGTCTGTCGCCGCCCAAAGTACATTTTTTGACATTTTATTAATTTTTCGGTTTCCTAATAGTAGAACGGAAATGTTATTTTCAGAATATTAAAGAACCGTACAAACTCGTTCTTAATTGAAATTTTCCTTCAAAAATTTGAAGTCGTTTTTAAGAAAATGGCGTTGAAGCGATACTGTAAATTCGAAATTTGAAGCTCCTTTTCACAGAAAATGTTTGGGTTTTCGAAAAAAATTATTAGAAGTCATTTGAAGCACTTTAATACACAAATACAATAGTGTTTACAAATTGCAGGAAATGTGCATATTAACGGAGAGATCTTTAAAATATTACATTAGTGTAGTTAAAAAATGAAATTTACGTCTAATTAAAAAGTGAATTAGGCAGAAACGCTAAAACGCCATTTTCTCATAAATGTCTAAGTTTTTTGTTCGAGCTTTTTGAACGGATAGTGCCAATTTGCACTCTTTAACACGTCCACTCCAGGCGCTGCGATTTTGAAAAACTTTCTTAAAAAATTCGGGGTACTTTACATGAAGCTCCCCGGTCATTCCCCGGTTTTCTAAAAAACAGCTCCAAATTGTTTTTTTTAAATTTCCTGTAAGAATACAGTAAAATACATTTATTGAGGTGGCATAGGTCCGATTTTCACTGTTAACTCTGAATTTTGAAATTGCAAATCTTTGAATTTTCTTTGGTCTCTTCCTCCAACTACAAAATTGCAGATAGAGATTTTTTCCTTCAAACAAAATTTGTCCTACAAAGTGAGTTATTTCATTGACATCTTGTACATTTGATTAAAAAACTAATAGTTTTCACGCAACATTGCGTGCAATATGTGCGATTTTAAAAAAATTGCAAAAACAAGATTTTCTCAAAAACGGCCCCAAATTTGGCAGGAATAATGCTAAATATACTATATCAGATGATACAAATGTCATACTGCTCTATAAGTTATTTTTTCAAAAATTACAAAAGTTTAAATTTTTTGTCTTCTCTCACGTCGTCAAAATTTACATTATAGATCTTCAAAGTATCTCTAATGATGGTTTTTGAAATATCCATAAGTGATCCATAATAAAGGAACAAAATTGGCAAATTTTCTGAAATATTCGAACCAAATTTTCTCAAAAACTCAAAATTTTTGGCCGAAACTCTAAACAATGGAAAAGAGTTCAATTCCATATTCCAGAAGCTTGATTTTGGCCAAGATATTTGGGGCCCAAAAATCAAAATAATGCTAAAAAATATAGGTATTTTTTAATCACACAAAATAAAAAGTATCCATTGCACCGAAACGAAAAGTAAACCATCGCGGCAATTGAAAAGTTTTCTAAATATTTTGTTTTATAACATTTTCTCGAATTATTGTAAATATTGCAGTAAATATGATTTTTTCCCATCTTTTGTATTCGCTTATAAAGGGCAATAGACAGTAATTTCGGAATTAAATTGGTTATCATGACAAGATTGTTGTTAATAACAACATGTGTTGCGGCATTGCATTTATTATCAATATTAATATTGGGTAAGTGTGAAGATGTCATCTGCCACAATATTTACATTACAAGCGTTTTATTTATTAATGCATTTGCGAGAACAGGCGTTTCAAATGATTCCTGATGGAGTATGTCAAAAACTCAAATTTTTTTCTGTGAAGTTGAGCTCATAAATCAAAATTGCTCATATTTAGAAACGCTTTAACATCGTTTTCTCTTAAGTTACAAATGTTTTAATGAAAAAATGAATATGACACAAGTTTTACTCTTTTATGGTATTTTGAAGTCATATTTCAATTCTAGTATTAGAGGATCGAAAAACTGAAAATGTGAACATTATTTATGCAGGTTTTTTTCGGTTAAACCGAATTTCCTCAATATTAATATTACACGAAAGTAAACTATACCATTGTGTTAATTCATGCGTGCTGTAAATATTATGTTCTCAACATTTTTGTAAAGTTAATTTTGACAAAGTTGTTTATAACCGAGTGCGATGTTGATAGATTTTAAGGCATTGGAGCTGTGGAGACAAATGATCTCAAATTAACACAGAAACATTGATTCTCATGAGGCAGGGTCTTGGGGAGATGTGCCAACTTAAGGGAACATAAAGGAAGTGGAATCAAAACCCGAGGAAAGCATGAATGTTTCAAGTTGCGTTCGTGGCATGGAGTATTCCAAATCTATCGAATATTATATTTATAACCCAAAACTTCCACAATCTCCTGGCCTGACAGGCAGCTCTGTGTGTGTGTGATTGAGGAAACTGAACCGTACACTCAGGATAAATACAAGAGCCGAGATTTGACCAAGTTATACCATGGACAAATACAAATCTGTGCATCCAAAGGTAGAGGTCCAAGACATGACCTAAGTGATTATTGGGAAGTGCGAAGGTGCTTTTCAGAGGAAATGACCCCTGAGGAGTGATAGGTACCGGGAGGAGCCGTGAAAAGTCTTTTAAACGGCAATGAACAACAGCCGGCGAGAGGGTGGGGCAAAGCCGAAAAGTTAGACCAGTCCAACCAACTGAATTAAATTCTCTTATTCCGGTCAATTCTTTGTATAACTTCACTTTAAATTCTGATAGTGCTCTGATAGATCTTTACGAGGACACTAGAATGAAGGTCGAAGATCACTGCGTTTCTGTGCAACATTTATGTAGTTTTTGGACGAAGCCGATTCGAGACTAATTGGCGCGTGCACCTCATCCGCGAACGCTGACGTTTCTGCAACCTACATCCTGCGCGCCGAACACCTTCAGATTAGCATCTACTTGCTGTAGACTCAACCTGTCTCATGCGGTATTAGCCATGTAGTTATAAGCGATTGAAAGCTTGTAGTCACGAACCAGAAATTGAAGTGGAAGAGGAAAGAAACTCCGATTAAAACTAGTAGGTGAAGTGGAAGGGACACGATAAAATCCGAAGTGGACTGATTGCTTTTGGGCACGTCAACTGCTGTGGTCATTAGTTTCTTTAATGTACTGATAATTTTATCCTGGGAGGTGGCAGTGATTCTTTCCACACATAATGGTGGAATTCCACGCCGACCTACACTCCGGTTCGAGATTTCCCTCTCCAGATATCTCCCCCAGCGGGGCAAGCTCTAAACTGCCGACTGGTCTCCCGACATGTGTGATAGTGTAGTGCATGTAAGTGTACGTCAGGGTAGAGGATAGAACAGGGAGGGGAAAGGAAAAATCGCGCGCGGACCGTTTGTTAGGGTACTTCTTTGGCATTCTTCTGATGTTGATCGGAGAAGCCAGAAAACTACCGATCAGAGCAGCCGACCGCTAGAGTTCTTCTCCAGAGAGCAACTGAATTCGACCTAGCTACCTAGCTTGTGTTGAAGATCCTGCCACTGTCTGGACTCGAACCTTGCGACCTCCCTGCCAAACTCGCGGCAGAGTCAGCAGCAACGCTCGACGGTCGAAAGCGGAATGAACCTGCGTGCGCACGCGTAGTGGATGGCCTGCCGCCACGCGTCCCAAGGCCAGGCGCTTCGCCGGCGGTGGCGTGGGCGGGGGCGGGGGCGGGGCCGGGGGCGGGGGCGGCGCCTGCTTCCCTCGTCAGCGCCTACTGGGCCGCTGCGCGACCTCGCCGCTGCCCTCGCCTCGGCGCTCCCCGCGACGCGACGCGACGGCCCAATGCCACACGGCATGGAACAAGCCCACGTTTAGGTGGAGCACATGCGAAGGAGGATAGCGCCACTCCTGCACTTAAGACATACGCATGCCCCACGCACGAAATTCGTATAGGACGACGCGGAACATGAACGGGACACAACATGTAAACGACACACCGATATCTGCCATGAAGAAAATAAACTGGAGACGTACAAGAAAAAAGAATATCAACAGAAAAATTAGTACGACTGTGTACAGTTTTTGCTTCACAATCACTTTGTCATACAGCTTATTTACACACACACACACACACACACACACACACACACACACACAAACACACAAATGGAAGTTGAAATGCTGTTACAGAAAACACTATGATGCTATGCGCTTTTGGAGTCGCTTCTGTCAACTGTGCTCCGCCATCACAAAAATACACTGACCAGTCCACGCATAGGCCCTTGGTATATATGTCGCATCTGAGCCATTCCAGGTCAAATCGCACAAGAATTGACACGAATTTTTTTAATGTTCAATTTTTTCATAAATTTGGACATCGAAAAGAGACACGTGTTGTTTATTGGCCTGAAAATTGATTATTTGTATAGTTATGCCTATTTCACATTTTGGAATGTACGCGTACTTCGCAAAATTTGATCAATTGTTGCTTGGAAAGTACTTTATATAAAAATTCCTGGTTTGTTTAATTTTATACTTTGAAATGTGTATTTTATTATTCTGCAAATGAATTTTTCACAAAATATGTATCTCATTTAAAAATTGTTGTTATTTGAAGAAAAGGAAATTCCTCAATGAACTCGATCAGATTAAAATTTAAAAAAATAGGCGTACTTTTTATTCAATTTCCTATAAAATACAGTAAGATAAAAAGTGGGATCTGCACACGTACAGTTAAAACAATCATTTGTAAGTATGAAGGTGCTCATGCCCTAACGAATTGTGTCATGCCCTAACGAATTGTGTTAACGAATTGTGTTACACAGTCTTTGATCCAAGTGCCGGAGAACTACAAAAAGAATGGTCGTCCGCCTGATTAGGGTTTCAAGAAATATTAGTATCTCATGTTCACTCTGCCCCAGAAACTAATTCAACTACTGATTTTTCTCTTGTTAACGAAACGAATTTTACTGCTGGGTCCCTTTACGTCCTAGGGACGGGGCGCCCTTCTGACCATGCTCGTAAAATACAACAAACCACTTGTCAAGGGACATGAGTAAATTTTTCTGAACATCAGTCGCAATACGCATCTTGAGTATGAAGAGTGTTAAAATTTGTTCTCTGAATCGTATGTACACTGTGAAAAATGAATGGCGGTCACCGTGTAAGACACATGTTTCAATCATTTCATCTTTCTGATCACGATTTTAAGAAGAGACAATCGTGATTTACTAGCAAAACTTGATTTAGAGGCGTCATTAGATTTGCGAATTTGTGATTCATGTCGGAAATTTATTTACTTCTCCTATGGTTCAAGTGCACAATACAAAAATTAAATATGTTTGTCTCCATGAAGAAGATTTTGGAGTCTATGCTGAATGGTATTTTTTCGTTGTCACATGGTAAATGACTATGCGATGGCATTGGAGGAACTGGTGTGAGTTGCCAGCTCAGCCCGTCTATAACCAGGTCAATATCCAATTCCAAAGCCGAAGAAACTATTTGACTGGGAAGAAAGAAGTATTTATAATATTTTGCTTACTATGTTCTTTAGATACACACCGTCATCACAGTGAACATTTAAAGTCTATGTATCAAAATTGAAAGACAATAACAGGAACTTTAAAAATACATTCTTTCACTTCTTTGTCGCTAACTGAAGCTACATTGGAACTGCTATCTTTCTCCTATCTACTATCTACTAAGCGAGTATATTCGAAGTGAATTGCGAAGGACAAGAACATTTCAAAATGTAAGTTAGAACGTGAGTCAAGAATCCGTCATTGAATAACCAAATATACAGTGAAATTATTTTAAAGTGGCCGCTCAAGGTCAGGTCTCAGAGCTGCCGGAAGATTCCATTCCTTAAACTTATCGCTTTAGGGGGGGGAGCACGTCCCTTCCCAGGACGTGTTGACAGCCCTACTCCCGTTGAGTAAACATTGACCCTGACTATTCGTCTCCGCAACGTGCCAGTTTTCAGTTGCACTTCCCTCACAGAGTACAGCTATTTGTATGAAGTTCTGTGTAAATTATTTTGTTGTGATCATTGCAATACGTTCTGTTCAGAGCAACTTTCATATGGACATCCTTCACAGTCAGACGCATGAAGTCGTTGCAAAAGTAAATCAATTTATGAAGAGAAGAAAAAGAAGACACTGAAAATATCAAAACTGTTCTTAAGGTAGTAATTGCTGCTTCGGATGTTTCGAAAAGATCTGTTTGCAGAGTTTATAAGGAAATTAATTCTATTAATCAGGAGAATCGTGTTCATTTTCTACTCCTAATAAAGAGAAGAGAAAGGACGTGGAATCTGCTCTCGACAGTTTCAATGTGAGTGTGATTCACAGAACAATGATTTAATGCACCATTTCAAGAAATCGTTATTTTTACAGGAAACGACGCGAACGATAGTAAAGACGGTGATAGTGATACTACTTATGATAGTGAGAAAAGGGTATCAGTGACAGTGGAAAACATATGGATGGTGAGGACAGATCCAGGCCATCCTGTGAATTTGGTGTTTCTCCATTACCGAGCGAAGACACTACCGCAAATTAATTTCAAATGCCGTTCGCTAACACGTAGATAGACTAATGGTTTTGGTGTAAGCAGACGAGTGATGCGCGACCGAGCGCCGCCTCCTGGCTCCCTCCCCAACACTTTCAGCTTGCCCCTCTACTCGCGAATCTCAGCGGCCACCCTAGAAAAATTTAGCATTAATCGTTAAGTTGCACCACCTCCAGGAAAGCAAACTTAAATTACTGCATCCTTCAAAGGAACTGCCGGTCAGTAACGCGTCTGTTGCAGCAATCTATTACACACTGGTTCGTTAAAAAATGTGTGATGCACGTCATTTTTAGCAATTTCCAAAATGCAATATTTCTAAAAATAATAAAGTTAGAAAAAAGAAAAATACACAAGTTAAATAAAAAGTTAACAATAAACAGAAAAAATGAAAAAATAATTAAAAATATGAAGATCAAATTTGGTCTTTTTTTGTGAGATTTGAGGTAGATTGGCTCATCAGCGAGGTTGGCCGTACTTTCTAAGCAGTACAACCATATGTCGCAATATTTTCGTTTGAGAAGGGTGGTGACGATAATGAGGGGGTGTGGCGGGGATGAGGTGGCGTCGGGAGTGAGGGGGTGTCGGAAGTGAGGGGGCGTCAGGGGTGAAGGGGCGTCGGGGGTGAGGGGACGTCGGGGTGAAGGATCGTCGGGGGTGAGGGGTCGTCGGTGGTGAGGGGGTGTCGGGAAGTGAGGGGCGTCAGGGGTGAGGGGACGTCGGGGGTGAGAGGCGGCAGGAGTAGGGCGGCAGGGGGTCAGGGGGAGTCTGGGGGACGGGAGTCTGGAGGCGATGGGGTGTCGGGGAGCATAGGGGTCAGAGGTGGCGGCGGAGGGTCAGGGGGCGACGGTGGGTCAGGGGGAGACGGTGGTCAGGGGGCACGGGGGATAGAGGTGGCGACGGGAAGTCAGGGGTCGACGATGGCCGCGGGCGACGGGGGTCAGGGATGGCGACGGGGAGTAAGGGGGAGACGAGTAGCGACGGAGGGCGACGGGGATAACGGGTGGCGACTCGGGTAGATGGGTGGCGACGGAGGGTGACAGGGGGCGAGGAGGGACGTCTCTGTGCGAGGGCTGCAGTGGCGGCGGCGGCTGTTGAGATTAATAGCAGGCGGGCGGGTGCGCGTCCCGCGCTGAATGCGGCGCCACGACGCATGCGCCCTGATTAATGCGCCGGCCGCCGGCCACAGTGCGTTCGCGCCTTGCCTCGCCTCGCCCCGCCCGCCCCGCCCCGCCCCGCCCGCCCCGCCCCGCCCCGCCCTCTTCCCCGTGGATTTATGCTCGCGACTACGTGTGCATGTACGGAGGTTTCAATGTATGTACACAATGTGGCTGAATAATTGTTGCGAAAGTGAGAGAAAGGTGTCAATAGGTTCGAGACAAAATGTAAGGTTGTTAAAATCAGTGTATGTTTGAATAAGCCTGAGAATTGGGCGTTTTTTTACTCACTGCTGTTATTTTGAATCCTTTTCAAAGTCATTAATTACCAATATACGACAGAAGCTCGACGTTCAGATCGATTTGAACCCTTTATTTGCTCTAAAATTTTCATTAGGTACGATGGAAATACGAATGCACCAGGCAGACGAAATTAAAGCTCAGAGCAATGCTTAAGGATGCGTGGGGAAGTAGAAGAGGAAGTGGGACGAGAGTCCGAGGACGTCGCTCAGCGCCAGCGAGACGCAGTGAGGGTAGAGGTGGGGGCGAGGGTTCCTCCGTAGCATCAATATTCCTGCGGCCTCCCCCTCCCTCGCCGGTAATCCTTCCTTTATAAGAGGCAGCGGCGGCCGCCACGACAGATGAGCCGGAGGGGGCGGGGCGGCCGCCGCGGTGGACAGCGGTCGCAGTGACCGGGCGCCAAGCACGGGCGACGCGCGGGCGCGGTGACACGGGTGGCTGTGGCGCGCGGACGTTCCAGCTGCTGGGGGCGGGGGCATAGGCCGATGAGACATGCAAATGCGGAAGAGATGGAGAAGCGGAGGTCGGAGAGAGGACAGGGGTGAGAAGTGGGGAAGAGGAGGAGACTCGATAGGACAGGGAAGCAATAGGAGAATGAGTAGCGGTGGGAGGATGAGAGGGACGGGGGAAGCATCCGCGCTAGTTGAGCGGGGAGGGGGTGGACGTGGGGATAGGGGTGCGATTAATCAGCGCATAGGTGGCGGGGAGTGCCTGGATGATGAGTACACAAGTGCAAGGCGTGAGTGCTTGGAAGGGAGGTTGGCGGAGGAGGCAGGAAACAGTTGGTGGGTGGGGCAGGCATGGGAGGCGAGAAATGCGCGGGAGGCGGGTGGTGCGAGGAAGACGGAAGTGGCAAAAGTGTCGGGCGAGGCGAAGCGCGGCGGCTGGTTGGAGCATTCGGAAACGTGGCAGAAGAGTTTTAGGGCTTCGGGCAGTCGGGATAAGATAGTCATCAATAAAAGTGTTGCTGTGACATTCATACTATTTGCGGGCGGGCAGTGCAACGCTGAGCGGCGTCGGGAAGGCGGAGGGGGAAACCGGTGGCGGAGACCGCTGGGAGAGCGGCGCTGCAGTAGCAGCGGCAGTGGCTGCAGCGGAGGCGGAGACGGCCGTGGCTGCGGCGGTCGGGGTGGAGCGCTGATCGCGGTGGTAGCAGTGGCAGCAGCAGTGGTGGGGAACGGGTGGTGGTGGTGGGAATGATTGGGGGTGCCAGAGGCGGTGATGGGAGAAATGTGAGGGGGACGGGCAGTGATGGCAGTGATGGTGATGGCGGCGGCGGCGACGGTGGTGGTAAACGGTGTCGGCGGCGGTGGTGGCGGGGGTAGCGGCAGTGAGGCGGTTTTGTGCTGTGGCGGCGGCGGCGACGAGTGACGGCGCAAGCTGGAAGAACGGGAACCGCAGCGCGGCGGGTGGGCGCGCTTTCAATTTTGTGCCTCGGCCGTAAGCGGCCGCAGCTCGAGCTCTGATCTCCCTCCACGCAGCCCGTGGGGACGGCTGCGGCCGCGCCGCGCCGCGCAGGGCCTTTGAGGCGATTCCCCGCTCGCCGCTCGCCGCGCGGAGCCCGGAGCCCCGAGCGCGCCATCCGGACGACGAAAAGGAGAATCAACAGAGCAAAGCTGCATCGGGCCGCTGCGCCTTTATTGTTTTCTGCATAGAGCTCCAACGCAAGTAGGGCGGGGTGCAGGCCCGAGATATATTGCAGGCCCGCCATTTCAGGGATACCGCTTTGTGCGTAGAGGTTTTTAAGTTACACACTCGTTTTGTCATTTGTTAATGATTTGCAAACAAAATTGTGTTATTAAAATAGGTGAAGAGATAATCCAAAATACTCCTTTGTAACTGATTGAAATACAATTGTATATGAGAATGAATAACACTTTCGAAATAAATATGCACATTCAATGTAAAGATTTATACATTTAAATTTGTCGCAGTCTGTACCGTTCTTTAAAATATATATGTTAAACGGTTCGGCTGGATTTCTAGTTTTTCCTAATCTTTATTTTCCATTTTATTCTTTCCATTTCCATTTTATTTTTTATACTGGCTTTTTCTTGTTAAAAACCTCTCCTTGTTCTTTATTAACTCTCTGTACTAAATTACGATACTGTTATGCACTCGATATATCACTTTGAGGTTATTCCTGTTTATTAGAAGCAAGTCATAACACTTAACACATTAATTATAATTTTACTGCACGTTCTGGAATTGGCATTAAGAGTTCAAATAATTACTGCTGATTTGCTGTTTTTGTACTGTTGACTTCTAACCGGAATTCGGCTAAAGTTTTTCATTCTGTTTCTAGAAATCATAATGAAATAAAGTCTCTGTAATTTCACTAAATTTTAGTTGCTATTGCTTTCCAAGTGCGTGAGGTTAAGAATGCATGTGAGCGTACGTCGTTTCAAGTGGCAGAAAAGTGTAACGTCTAATGATGAGGTACTAAGTAAACTTTTTAGGCAGAGTTTGGATGGCAGATCGCTGAACCGAGAAGCGTAACTATGATGGCATTCCACCGTGAAGGCAGGACAAAGTTTGATGAGATCAGGTTTAGCGGCGCTCAAGTACAAGTAAGTTCCATTCAAGTAAGCTCCAATCTTCCGTTGGAAAGTTCCCAACTGACTAGTCTAAGAAACTTCAGTGAGCGCGCTATCAAGCATGATGTATAGAAAAAAATCATGCGCTTAATCTAAAATATAAAATAAAACTGAGAAAAGATCTGATACTGGATTATCACAGAAATGTCGTCTCTTTTGACGCATTGCATCCATTTTTTGTAAATACAATTACACTTCTGTAAGTTTTGGTCGTGAATATTGTCAATGAAATGTAAAATATATAAATATATAATAAAATATTATCTATTATATATCTATATATAATCTATATAGATATATATTACATAAAGGTCAAATTGGACACAAAACTAACATGGAAATAACACACATCTTCACAAATAGAAGAATTACTAGAGAAATAGATAACCTTTATTCAATTAATCCATTCCATCTCGTTAATCAATAAAGCTACTATTAGGTCATTAATTTCTTATGCCTGCCCATTTGGATGTGCGCGGATAAGACAACAATAAACAATATCAACTTTTTTTAAACGTACGAAGTGTAGTAGATAACCTCTTATTGACAGTGACCAAATTATACAAAACGATCTTTCTATGAAACTGTAGGCAACTCACCACATGAAATTGCAACATTTTCTTCGATCTTCCGCATACATCTGGAACAAGGTTCTAAGAACCTTCGTTTTGGTAACTCACACCTTCGCTTTCGTAATTTTGCTCGCGTAAGTAAAGCCGTCGCCTGTCCCACATATTTCTTAATAGTTTTCCAGAAACTAGATAAGCGCATAACTATTCTTCCCTTTTTTGTGTCTTTAATCAATACAAGTCTCCACTCAATCTACAACAATAAAAATTTATTTAATATTAAAAGCCACCCCCTTTTAAAAAGACTTACTGAAATATAAAATTGCCAGCCGTATGGAATCTTTGTCCCCTCTTCTCACCTCATACATGCCCTACACCACCACACGTGTCGGGATAGCAGGTGGGAGCTTTTGAGCTAGTCTCGTCTGACGGGAGATACCGTGGCAGACAGTCTCGTTCCAGCGGGGCGTGACCACGCCGTTAACATGTACTACACTTAGGGGACTAAATACCTGCGTCGTTGATGTCACTGTAGTGCCTCTGACCGGGAGGTCCTAAGGCTTGAGTCCCGACGGTGGCAGGATTTTGACACTTGCTATACAGCTAGGTCGAGTTTAACTGCTGACTAGGAGAATTCTAGCGGCCGGTTGCTCTGATTGGAAGTATTCCCCGGTTTCTCTCATCAATACTAGGTGAATTCCGGAGCAGTACCCTAACAAACGGTCCACGGAGCGCGCGGCGATCTTTCCTTCCTCTTCCTTGTTCTATCCCCAAGCCTTACTTTCACACACACTAACATGCACTTCACTATCACACTTGTCGGGAGACCAGTCGGAAGCTTAGAGTTTAAACCGGCTGGGGCTGTGCCCCGCAGGTGGGAGATATCTGATGGAGGAAAATCTCCGATAGTCGACATAGGTCGGCTTCGCATCTCGCCATCCAGCGGGGGAGATCGTCTCCATCTCCCGCAATAAAAACATGCACTACACTTACGAGACTAATGAGCTTAGCAGTTGACGCGCCCGGAATCACTAATTAACCAAAACCTACGTCTTTGACGTGACCAGAATCAATACTCACTCATCTTCAGCGAAAGCATTACGCCCCTTCTCGTGTGCAGTCGGGAACGAATCCCCCAGGGGTCTCCGTGCAAGCGCGACGGCGCTGCGCGGCGCGGCGCGGCTCCGCGGGAGCCCAGCGGAGGCAGATAAGCCAAGAGGAATGGGACTCGTAAGGTGAGATGCGCGTGGCGCGGCGCAGATACCGCTCTTTGTGGAGGTTGGGCAGCCATTCTGAAGCAACGAATGGATTTGATTGCGGGGATAACTCGACGAAGCTTTTGTGAGAGCTCACCTGAAATGGCGGAAAAAGGCGGAGAGGGGAGAGTTTATGAAGCTCATACTTCGTGGCTCAGCGGTCCAAGAGATCGTAGCGACAGAGGTTCGCGACGGGTCGTGCATTCACAACCCGCAACACAATGAATGCAAATGTGTTATGAATTGAATGAAAAGTTTCTTCCATTTTTACAACTCGCAATGTATTAGATAAGCAAACGTCTTGCTCTTTTGTTACTGACAATGGAGAAGTATCTAAACTGATGAAGTTTATTTACGCATGATACACAATTTCCTTATGGTTTCATTATTTGTAAAAAAGTAAGAAGCCTATCGAGCACATTGCTATTTGTTTTCAATTCTGACTTAGCCTATATGTTAAGTGTACTTTACAGTGAGATGACGAAAGTCATGGGATAGCAATATGTAAATATACTCATTGCAATAGTATCATGAACAAAATGTATAAAAGGGCAGTGCGTTGGTAGAGCTTTAATTGTACTCAACTGATTCATATGAAAAGATTTCTGACGTGGTTATGGCCACATGACGGGAATTAACAGACTTTGAACGCGGAATGGCAGTTGAAGCTAGTCGCGTGTGACATTTCATTTCGGGATTTCAATATTCCGAGATCCACAATGAGATGCCGAGAATACCTAATTTCAAGCATAACCTCTCACCATGGACAACGCAGTGGCAGACTGTCTTCACTTAATGACCGAGAGCAGCGGCGTTTGCTTAAAGTAGTTAGTCCTAACAGATCTGCAACAATGGATGAAGTAACCGCCAAAGTCAATGTACGAAGTACGACGAACGTACCCGTTAGGACAGTACGGCAAAATTTGCTTTCACGGCCATGGCAGCACAAGACCGACTCGAAGTTCCTTAGTTAACAGCACGACATCGCCTGCAGCGCCTCTCCTGTACTCGTGACCATATTGATTGGACCCTAGACGACTGGAAAACCGTGGCTTGGTCAGATGAGTCCCGATTTAATTTGGTAAGAGCTGATGTTAGGGTTTGAGTGTGGCGTAGAGCGCACGAATCCATGGACATATGCTCTCAGCAAGCCACTGTGCAAGCTGGTGATGGTTCCATAATGGAGTGGGCTGTTTTACACGGAATGGACTGGGTTCTCTGGTCCAATTGAACCAATCGTGGACTGGAAATTGTTCTGTTCAGCTATTTTGAGATCATTTGCAATCGTTCATGGATTTCGTGTTCCCTTTCAACGTTGACATTTTTAGAGATGACAATGCGCCATGTCACAGGACATCAATGGTTCGCGATTGGTTTTGTAGAATATTTTGGGACAATTCGCGCGAATGGATTTGGACACACAGATCGTCTGACATGAATCCCATCGAAAATTTATAAAACTTAATTACAAAGGTCAGTTTGTGCACAACATCCTGCACCGACAACATTTTCGCAATTATGGATGGATAAAGAGGCAGCCTGCCTCAATATTTCAGCAAGGGACTTCCAACGACTTGTCGAGACCATGCTAAGTCAACTTGCTGCACTTCGACAGGAAAATGAAGGTCCGACACGATATTAAGAGGTTTTTTGGGTCTTTTTTAACCTAGTGTATATTAATGGACAATAAAATTCCCCTGAAAACAAATCATTTTGGATATCATTAATAGAATATTGTGATATACCAGAATATGATAGATTTTATTTAATGATGTTAGCTATACATGGGGTAGATAAATGGGGATACAATATGGCGGTATATGGACTTAGCAACGACGGCGCGGAGGTTGGCAAGGTCAACAAACTATTCACGGGCCTTGATGACGTCAGGACGCCGGCTAGAGGGCTGAAGAACCTAAGATATAATTGGTGCGAAAACGAATGACTGACGGAAGTCACGGCTACTCGGATGTGTAAGAGACGCACGGGTTGGCTATAAAAGATCAGATAGTCTAATGTTGCCGCCGTGTTTTGAAATAATAGAAGGATGGACGCCGACCGAGCCATGAAGGGTTTAAAAATGCATTAAACAGAACATTCTGACTCGGGGTGTCGTGGAGTGAAGATCGTACATTCCGTCTCTGGGTGTCGTGGAGTATAGATCGAACATTCTGACTCTGGGTGCCGTAGCGTAAAGATCGTTGTAGACAATATAGTGGGAAAGTGAGACTTGTATAGTTTTCTTGTGCGAGAAGTGATAGTTTGTTTCCGGACTTTGAAAATAATTTACCAGAAGTGATTTCGCGGCGGACTTGTTCCGATTTTCGGACATTGCAGTTGGACTTCAATAGTTTACATAACCAGTGGGAGAGACTAGGAACCGGGGAGCGTCGGATAAGAACTAACAAATAGTTGAGGCAGTGAGGACTGGACGTGTCAGCAGCGGCGCAAGAACGAAGAAAGAAGCGGAAATTGGAATTAGCAACGGCCAAGTGAGAAGCGACCACGGAGCGTTGGCATGCAAAAACGGTAAAAAAAATACTGCAGTATAAAAGAGACAATTTATTCAAAAAGGTCATGACCATCAAATTTATTGTTTTTAATTTAAAGTTAAATAAATTGTTGAATTTTGTTTTCATTTGTCAATCATAATTTTCAATTAGTTGGTAGCATAATTATTACATTTCAGATTCCACGCCATACTGTATAGTTGGCAGATCAGGTAATCGGCTATCGAGGCGATAGCGAGTATTTGTATCCGGACCCATCGACCCAAGCTAGCTGGATGTTTAAATAATTTTGTTAAAATCAGATAGAAAAACTTTGATAGTAATTCATGTAACCTGTTTCTGGCGCCCAAACCTTAATAAATTTGGAACAGGACATAATTACAGCCACAATCTTGATGAGACGTGAGAATGGTATATTTCAATATGTTAAACCTGTGAGAACCAAGTGTGTCAGTCAATGGTTAGAGTTGTGAGAGCATAGTGTGAAAGAGGTGATCGTGATACCTATTTTGCTGACATTCCTGGTTTACGTATTTCCAAAGCGAATCTACAACCCAGCAGTACTTCAGGCCTTCCATGGGGAAGGCCTCCGCCATCGTTCCTCCAAATGCGGGTTTCATCCACGCGTCCACGGCCTCCGGCCGTCTTTTGTTACTCTCGACCAAGGCCCCGTCAACGGCGGGCTCCCTGTACAAATTACACTGTGTTGCAGTGTTGTCAAGGTCGATGCCATGAGCGGGAATCCGTGTCACGAGTGCCACGATGAAATCGTCCCTCCACGAAGTTTATTTCTTCGCCAATGACAACCCATCCCTATTGCAAAACGGCGGGGTTACTAATAGTTTCCTTTCCCGATGCTAGTTGCGCAGACATTCGTGGCATGCTACGGTGCCACGACGCGTGCCACAGCCACCAGTAGAAGACCTTGACCCACAGGTGTATGGAATAAATTTGTGTTCGGGCAACCTGCCTAACTCATTTAATAATATGCCCAATAGACAAGTAAAGAAAATATTTAAAATACGTTCTTTGCCATACCTTAAAAACTGAAAATATTTTAAGAAAAGTTTGCAGAAAATGGCTGAATTGTATTATTAAATGCATGTATCGTTAGTTCTTAAATATATAACGTATTCTTTCAATTATATTGCAGTTTACTCTGGGGCCACCGTTGAACCTTCCTCCTTTCGTGTTTTCTCGGTACCGGAATGGTATTAAAGAACATTGTTTTCGTTACGAATCCTTGAACTGGGGTCGAGAAACCACTCGCCTGCACGTCTGGCCGTGGGCGGCCCGAGTACATCAACGCTCGATGGCTCCTTGGACAAGGCTGCTGTGTGTGCTGGCCGTGACCAGTGGATTGTCAGTGGTCACTTCTGGTATCTCTGCCTGCTGTCATGCAACCGCAGAGCGAAAGCGTTGCGTGTCATAGATAGCATCTTCTCCCCGAGATTGCCGACGCAAGCGGATGTTATTTTTTTCTGGTTGCCGAGGGCACAGAGTTTTTTTGGTGTCGAGGCGACGGTAAATTCGTTCATTGCTTTCATAAACAAGACTGAAAAGGCAATTTGTAATCATGCAGGAGTTTTCATATTGGTTGCAGTGAAAAGAAAAAAAAATGAAAATACGCGTTGTATAGATTTAATCCACATAAGAATTTGCACAGTTATTACCTTCAAATTAAAATGAAATAACAACATTAGGAAAGTTTCATGGTTTTGGTCAATTACATTTTTTTTCTTTCAGTTCGCCATCGTTTCGGAACTTTATTGTTCCCTCATCAGGGCTGTGGGACACATATTTACAAAGTTACTTTTCAGTTTGATCCATATCATATAAAGTAAAACACACTACACTGATATTAAACCAACACTAATGAAATCACTAATTAATTATAATTAACCCACCTTACTATAAGGTTTAATATAAAACAACATAATGCCAATCACCCAAGAAAAAATGTTTTAATTGACCAAAAACCATGAAACTTTCCTAATATTAATAGTGTGGTCGTGAATTCAAGAACTATTTCGTACTCAAGGTGAAATAACAACGTATGCACGCTGTTTTACACATTTGAATTACATCCTTCGAGTGAAAAATCGTCAAAGTAAAATATTCCCACATCATTGGTAACTTGTAGTATTAATTTATTATTTAAATAAAATTTTATTTAATGGATTAAATGTCAAAGTTTCTTATTGAAGTATGCTCTAATAATCTACAGTTCATTCAATGTACTTCAACGCCGCGAAATTTCTCGCAGAAATACATTAATGACCTAACGTATGTTGTCAATGTCTTGATCTAGACTTCTAGAGGATTCAGTGGGCTTTTGCAGGTCAAGCTGCACTCAGTTAGAAAGATACTGATACCGAAAAGTTAGTGAGCAGGATGCTAGCGAGTCAGGCGCTCGTGAAAATCTATTCGGAAGCGGATCGAGTTCATGACTCTAGCGGATCTAGATCGTGTCTCAAGCAGATCGAGACGGAATCTCAAGCCCATCTGGACGGTGTCCCAAGCGGTTCGAGATAGTTTCTGAAGCGCATGGACACCGGGTCTCACGCTCGTCGAGACCGTATCTCAAACATATCGAGACCGTGACTCAAGGGCATCGAGAGCGTGTGTCAAGCGCATCGAGACCGTGACTTAAACTTATCGAGACCGTATCCCAAGCGCATCGAGACCGTGTCTCAAGCGCATAGAGACCATGTCTCAAGCGCATCGAGACCGTGTCTTAAACATATCGAGATCATGTCTCAAGCGCATCGAGACCGAAACTCAAGCGGATCGACACTGTCTCAAGCGCATCGAGACCGTGTCTCAAGCGCATCGAGCTCGTGTGTCAAGCGCATCGAGACCGTGTCTCAAGCGCATCGAGCCCGTGTGTCAAGCGCATCGAGACCGAATCTCAAGCGCATCGAGACTATGTCTCAAGCGCGTCGAGACCGTGACTCAAGCGGATCGAAACCGTGTCTCAAGCGTATCAAGAGCATACCAGTTAAGAGTTTGTTGGGAGAGTATCGGAAGGTGTTCGAGAGGGAGCCGGAAGCGGCAAGAGCTGAGCGTGTCAGAAGCGCGACGGGGGCTCGTGGAAATGCAGGGAGAGGGGGCGCGGGTGGGCCGAGCGTGAAGAGCGGGAACGGCCGGCTGCGGCGCCCAGGCCGCGCGATAGCATCTCATCTGCCCGCGCACGTGCGCTCCCGCGGCACCACGTGCGGCCGCCCCCGCCTGCCCCTGCCCTCCCACTCCCGTAGACCACCCAACGCTTCCTCCTTCGCTTAACACAAGTCCTCAAATTCTTCCACCAGTGACCCACTTCCCGAGTTTCAATTTTAGTTATTTGCGCAGTTATTCTGCATTTAATCGTTAATCATGGTCACAAGAATAACAGTATGTATTGTATATTATTAACTGCTGGATGATTTAGCAATGATATTTTCTAAAACCACAGAAATATTTATTTAAATTAAAGAACACTTCCATTCATATAGAACGTTTTCAAACATGATAATTAAGTAACTCACCTATGAGGCAAAGTAAAAGCTGAAATAAATTGTGAGAAAGGGGATGTTCATTAACAAATAGAATTGAAATTTTCCTAACAGACTTCTCAATGCAAACATCTGCGTCCTTCGCTGAGCCAAGTAGATGCTGTCAAAAAAGTGAGTATCGCGAACTTAGATTAAAAGTTTCCTCTACACCATCTATCAAATAAAATATATTATAAGACGTATCTTCATGAAACTAATGCAAATAGCAAAGTACTGCAACAATGCATGCATGTATGCAAAAACGCCATGTTTTAGGTAAGTGAAAAACAAGTTTTTAAAAATTGACAATTGTTACTAATGAACATTTTCTAGACTTAGAAAGACTCTGTATGTGTAAAGAGCAAAACACTTTGTTTTCATCGTTAAATAGCTCTTATTAAAACCATTCTCCTGCAAAAAGGACAATAGCATGTTGTCAGAAATGCCGGTACACTAATAATAATAATAATAATAATATAAATAATAATAATAATAATAATAATAATAATGGTGTTGATGTTGATGATTGCGTAGAGCCTGTATGACCCCTGCAGGTGTCACGGCCTCCTTCGCAGTCCTTCCGCCACCGTCACTTTCAGTGCAGCCCACTTGCCCGTCGCTGCCTCACTACGGAGCGCCATCGGGCGTTAATTACGAAAGCATATTTGGCGATTATAACGACCCTTCTCGGGGGGCGAGTGTCGAGGCGTTCTCACGAGGTGGGAGGGCCGAGCGCCCCGGAGAGGGGAGCCCGCATGTGGTTGACATTTGGCAGGCTACGTCCCGGGGTCAGTCGAAGGGGCGGTTTCCTGGAATGTCATTTTTTTTGGAAGCGAGCGGAGGGGGAGAACTGGTGGAAGCGAGGAGTGTCGAGGAGAGTAGTCTTAGAAAAGAAATGTAACAGGAAGGTTGCGACGTTTGGACGCTTCCTCTCCATTAGGGAAATTTATACTTAATAAATTAATTAGTAAAATAATCTGTGTTTGCTTCATGAAGAGCAGGAGAAACCCTAACAGGAGAGAAAGAAAACTGGTGGCAGCGATGGTGATGTCGGAAGAAAACCGTTAATTGAAGACTGAAGTATTGCCAGTGTGTGCAACGTATGGGAACTGTATTTATGTGTGTGTAAGATACGCACTAGTACGCAACGCCGCAACTTTATGTGAAACGTATGTACGTGAATCACGGGAAATGTTTCGTGAGAATTTGTGAAAAGTTGAACTGGAAATCGGTGACAGGATAACCAATCCTATGAACTGTCGTGAGCGAACTGTTTAAGCGGGATGTCCAGGTATCCATCACGTGGTGTTGTGTGACCGGAGCAGTGACGAGTTCTGTTACGGAGATATCAAGCGAAGGCTTGTAGAGTGGCAGAATCTGTCGGAGGCGACCGGGAAGCGACCGGAGAACGTGAAATGATGGTTATCGAGCTGTGGACCCTTAAATGCTTCGCAGTTGCCGTGTGACGGGAGCAGTGGCTAAATTCTGCAGCGGAAATATCAAGCAGATGTCTTGCGGAGTTGCAGAATCTACCGGAGGCTGCCTGGAGGTGACTAGAAATACGAAACGACTGTGAACGAGCTGTGAACTCTTACGGACTTGCAGTGCCTTGTGACGGGAGCAGTGGCGAATTTCTGTGACGGAGACATCAAGCAGAGGGCTTGGGGAGTTGCGGAATCTGCCGGAAGCTACCTGGAGGTTACTGGAGAACGAGATCGACGATGAACGAACTCTGTGAACTTGACTGTTGGAACAAGAATATTTACTAAAGTATTTTGTTGTGTGACGCCAGAATTTAGCTGTATCTGGTGATAAAGTGCTGATAAATCAGGTGAGCTTACTTCCCTTGTTTGCATGCAAATTGTGTGTAGCTTACTATTCAGCTGGTTATTGCTATTGTATTGCATTGTTACTTGTAAAACAAAATGTCGGGATTATCGAAAGATGTTTTGTTAGAGCTCGCGGAAGCACTAGGAATTGAGTCGCCTCTGAATATGACCTTAAGACGTCTTGAAATTGCAATTAAGAGTCATTCGGATTTCGATGAGGAATGGTTTCAAGGGAGTCTAGAGAGAATAGAATTAGCTAGAGTAGCAAAGGAAAGGGAAAAAGAGTTAGAATTAGCTAAATTAGAAAAAGAAAGGGAAAAAGAGTTAGAATTAGCTAAATTAGAAAAAGAAAGGGAAAAAGAGTTAGAATTAGCTAGGATTGAGGCTGAAGTGAGAATCAGAGAAGTTGAAACGGCTTCTAGAGATAGGTCGGTTGCAGATGACAGTCATGTTACTGGTCAGAATAATAGATTTCACGAAAGTAGGCAATCCTTGTTAAAACAAATGGGTAAATTTCAACCGGATGTGGAAGAAATTTATCTTTTCATCCAAAGATTTGAGCAGAATGCGAGAGCTGATAACCTTGATATAGGGAGATGGGCTCATTTCGTAACGTGTTTGATGCCTCCTTCTGTGGCTGAATATATTACTCGCGAAATATGGATGGAGTTGCATCCTACGAACAGATTAAGAGTGGCTAATTAATAAGTATCAAGTGACGCCGGAAAAATTACGCCAACAATTTTCGAAATCAAGAAAACCCCGAACCAAACTTGGAAGGATATTTCTTATGAGCTCTACACGAAATTATCAGGTTGGGTTAAGGGTATGCAGGTAGAGACATTAGATGAATTGTTATCATTACTCGTGTCGGACAGAATGAAACGGTTAGTTCCATACCAGGTAAGAGAGCAGCTTTTGATGCAGTGGCCCAAATTTAAAAACCATAAAGAGTTTGCTGATATTTTGCAACAATTTGATGATGCCAGGTCAGGTAGTGGGTTCAAAACTAGCGATCAGCTCATAACGGAAAATAGAACAAAAAGAGGGCAAGCGAGTAATATTAACAAATGGTCGAAGAGCGGAACAAATAATTCTGAAAAGGGTAAATTTGAAATAAAAGAAAATAGAGGTTCTCGGGAAATAAAATCATCGCCTACACAGATTAATAAAATTGTTCCTCTTCCTGCTGATGCCGAGAAAAGAAGGGCATTTACCTGTTATTATTGTGGATCAGTAGGGCATATTAAAAGGCACTGTCCTAAATACAAAAGTGAAGTAGATTCTGGAAATATGAAAGGGTTCAGGAAGTAGAGGTGCAACCTGTCTTAGAAGTGAACAAGGTAGGACTAGAAATTCAAAATCCGGGACTAGGGAAAAGAAATTGTCAATTTGATATGAAGGATAGGTACAGCAACAACTTAATTAACGGTTATTCTATTAAGGTTCTCCGCGATAGTGGGGCTAGTATTGACGTGATTTCCAGGAAGTATGTAGATAGAAGTCACTTCACGGGGGAGTCGGTTTGGGTTAAAAACCCTCTAGCAGAGGAACCGGTTTTCTTACCTGTGGCAGAAGTTGAAATTGTCGGATCATTTGGAAAAATTTTCGGCAGAGCTGTAGTGGTTCCTGATAGCCATGAAGTTAATAAATATTTGCTTGGGAATGAAACAGCTAGGAAAATCGATGAATTAAATGACAAAAGACTTATTGAAGGAAATGTTTCACTTCTGAAAATAAAGATGAAATTGAACATGTAGTGAATGAGGTTAAAACGAGGGCGGCTAGATTAAAAGAGGAGAGAGAAAAAGAGCGAGAGCAAGAATTGTTAATTGTGGAGCAGCATGAAAGAGAGCTGGATTCTCAGGAACAGGAAGACAGTGATAGGGAATTCGGGAATTCTGAAAATGAATCAGATGAGGTAGGAGAACAACCATTGCATTGTAAAATAGCATGTTTTACTAAAGAGAAATTCATTGAGGCTCAGGAAGGAGATATTAAATTGAAAGAACAAATAGATAAAATACACAACGGGGAACGTGATGATAGATTTATAATCAGGCAAGGTGTTCTGTTATATAAGGCACCTAACAATGATTCGGAAGGGTTAATAGTTGTGCCAGAGAGCTTGCGAAATGATCTATTGTCCTTTATTCATGATCATGCAGTGGCGCATTTGGGAATTTATAAGACACGGAAAGCTTTGGAAAAGTATTTCTATTGGCCCAATTTCAAAAATGATGTAACGAAATTTGTGCGATCTTGTGATCGATGTCAACGAGTGGGTTATGGGACAGACAGGGGAAAAGCACCGCTAGTTCTCGTTCCCACTGTAACGGATGTTTTCGAGAAGGTGTGCATAGACACTGTAGGACCGTTTCCAGTCACTACAAATGATAATAGATATATTCTGACTCTGATTTGCGAAATGTCTAAGTACCCAGAGGCTGTTCCATTAAAAGACATACAGTCAGAAAACTATTGTACACGCTTTATTAGAAATATTCTCCAGAATCGGATTTCCGAAAGTGGTGCAATCGGATCAAGGCAGGTCATTTGTTAGCAATTTAACAAGTGAGTTTTTGGAAGAAATGGGAATTCGAGTACTGCATAGTTCAGTTTATCACCCCCAAACAAATTCAGTAGAGCGCTGGCATAGAAGCTTAAAGAAGGTGTTACGAACCGTGTGTCACGAACAACAAGAGAGTTGGGATCGCTTCTTACCGGGTGTCCTACTAGCATTTCGAACAGCTGTTCATGAAACTACGGGATTTTCTCCATCCGAACTAGTTTACGGTCGGGAAATTCGAACTCCTCTGACATTATTGAAGGAACAATGGCTAGGACAGAAAATGACAGATTCATCAGAAACACCTGTAACTGAATATGTATTTAACATAATAAATCGGTTGCGTAGATGCAGAGATCTGGCGATCGAAAATACCGAAAAAGCTAAAATTAAAGGTAAACGGTATTATGACAAAAACGTTAGAGTCCGAAATTACAAACCGGGAGATAAGGTACTTATTCTGTCAGTATTGGGAGGAAGTAAATTAGGAGTAAAATGGAAGGGGCCAGGTGAAATTATAGAACAAATCTCACCAACCAATTATTGGGTTAAATTCCACGGCACTAATAAACAACAAGTGTATCATCATAATTTGTTAAAACCTTACTACGAAAGAATAGAAGGTGTGAACAATGTAGATTTATTAAGCAGTATTGATGAAGAGGTGAGTGATGATGAAATCCTTGAAATAGAAGAGAAGGTGAATCCGGAGTGGATTAAAGAAAGCAGGTTAGAGGAAAGGGTAAATAGTGAGCAGGTTGCCCAAATAGTGTCATTACTAGCAGAGTTTAAAAATGTATTTTCTACAAAACCCGGGAAAACTGATGAAGTAATTCATGACATCCAACTAACTGAGGAACCCTCCTTTAAAACAAAATGCTATCGTTTCTCTCCTAGGCAAAGAGAAATAGTACAGAAGGAGATTAAAAAGATGTTAGAATTGGGAGTTATCAAAGAGGGGGTTTCAGATGTGTTATCTCCCTTGATTTTGGTTGAGGCGCCAAATAGAGAACCTAGACTCTGTGTAGATTACCGGCAGCTGAATTCTATTACGAAACCATGCATGGAGCCGATGCCTCATATTGAGGACAGGATCAACGAAGTCGCTAGTGCCAAATTTATTACTCTATTTGATCTTTCAAAGGGCTATTGGCAGATTGGCATGTCTCCGAACGCACAAAGGTATGCTGCTTTTGTGACGCCAAATGGAACTTACCTTCCTTTAAGAATGCCATTCGGGTTGCGAAATGCACCTTATGAATTTTGCAGACTTATGCGGCATGTGTTTGAAGGTCTTACGTGTGTCGTTACCTATTTAGATGATATTGCGGTAATATCACCCACCTGGGAAGCTCATTTAAGAGATATTCGCCAAGTGTTGGAGCGGGTAGATCGGTTTGGTCTTACGATCAAACCAAACAAATGCAAAATTGCGCAGGACCGGGTCTGTTATTTGGGACATATGGTAGGACGGGGTTGTCTTAGTCCGGTTCAGTCAAAGGTTAAGGCTATTTCTGAATATCCTACACCTAGAAATAAAACTGAAATTAGAAGATTTTGTGGACTGATATCTTATTACGCCCGATACATTCCCAACATGGCGGTCATAGCAGCTCCGCTGACTGATTTGACAAAGGGAAAACCTAGGAAGGGAATCATAACTTGGAATGAGAGTTGTCAGAATGCATTTGATCAATTAAAGAATATTTTAGTATCTGCTCCAGTATTAGAAGTTCCCAGAGCCGATTCCGAATTTATCATGCATACAGATGCTTCGGACTCAGGTGTCGGTGTCGTGTTGAACCAATTAAACAGTGCTAATGAAGAACATCCAGTTATCTATCTTAGTAGGAAATTTAGAGGAGCGGAATCTCATTATTCTGTGATTGAAAAAGAATGTTATGCTCTAGTCTGGGGAATCAAGAAGTTAAGGTACTATTTAGATAATTGCAAACCATTCACCATTGTTACTGACAATAATCCTCTTAGCTATCTTCATTCCAAATCACCTACAAATTCGCGAATCATGAGATGGATATTGTTCCTTCAAC
This sequence comes from Acheta domesticus, assembly GCA_031308135.1. NCBI lineage: Eukaryota > Metazoa > Arthropoda > Insecta > Orthoptera > Gryllidae > Acheta > Acheta domesticus. The sequence goes on from JAHLJT010008756.1 coordinate 106,593,166, forward strand.
AGTTCAATTTCAAAATAAAACATCGGAAAGGGAAGGACAATGTAAATGCTGATGCTCTCAGCAGAATGTATCAGAAATCAGCTGATTAGTGGTGTACATACGTGTGCAAACAAGTATCCTGGAAGTGAGACTCTAGGTCACTAACGTACATTGAGATAATTCCTATACGGTTCATGAAAATGAAGCTTACGATTGAAAGTTGTGGATGTGTGTACTCAATGTAAATTAAGAATTCTTATATGTCATGAGTATTTCTATTTTTCAGTAATTCAATGTTCTGTGTAAATTAAGTGTTCTTTTATGTTATGGGTGATTTCTAGTTTCAATATTTGACGTCTTCTAGGTAAATGTCGTATCTGTATTTATGTGTATGATCCAATTTTCAATAATTGTAGGTACGTAAGTGTCACTATGTACGTCATGTATGGGTAGTGTTCGTTACTTAATGTGCTTAGCGAACTGCCAGGCCCATCTTACGAACCGAGGAGGGGAGGGTTTTATAACGACCCTTCTCGGGGGGCGAGTGTCGAGGCGTTCTCACGAGGTGGGAGGGCCGAGCGCCCCGGAGAGGGGAGCCCGCATGTGGTTGACATTTGGCAGGCTACGTCCCGGGGTCAGTCGAAGGGGCGGTTTCCTGGAATGTCATTTTTTTGGAAGCGAGCGGAGGGGGAGAACTGGTGGAAGCGAGGAGTGTCGAGGAGAGTAGTCTTAGAAAAGAAATGTAACAGGAAGGTTGCGACGTTTGGACGCTTCCTCTCCATTAGGGAAATTTATACTTAATAAATTAATTAGTAAAATAATCTGTGTTTGCTTCATGAAGAGCAGGAGAAACCCTAACAGCGATGCACTTCCATTGCCTCGTTTTGGGCCGCTTCCAAATTAATTACGATCTCCGTGGAGGTCGTGCGGGCGTCGACAGTAGCGGGGGAGGCGCGGCCGTTTTCCGCAGCAGCACAACAACAGTACCTAGGATGCGAAAAAAAAATTTAAAATGCGAAGATATGGGGAAAGTCTGAAATTGAGATTACTTTAATGTTTTATATCGGCTTCTCGCAGTTCTCCGGCGGAGGCGCGATCGGGAAACGGGCGTGTCGGGCGGGGCCAAGGCGCTTTCGGTCAAGTCGGCGGGGGCGCCCGGCGCGATAGCATCTGCCACAACGCCGCTTAGCCAGGGCGTGGTGGGGGGTGGGGGAGGGGAGGGCTAATCTGGTGTGCCGCTCGCGGTAATGACAGCACAAAGGGGCCGGGCGGCAGCCGTGACGCCGCCCGGCCGCGACACCCTGCTATCGGGCGGCGCATCGGCGACCGCGCCCCGCTGCGGAACGGACGCGCCGCGCCGCGCCGCGGCGGCGGCTGCCGTGCCAGGCTGACGACGCTTGCCCGCTCACCGGGAAGAATTGGCGGAAAGAGGAAGTTGGAGGTAAGTCCCGGAAAGTTTTCGTAAACGGAACAGAGAGGCACATCTGCATATTTTTTCTGGAAAATGAAGATATCAAAACATTTCTTTTGTTTGTTAGTCGCTAGAACCTTTCGGTTTTTTTCATCCGGCCGGACCTGTCTGTCTTCAACATTCTGTCTGTCTTCAACACGACAACGAGACCTGTCGCTCTTCCACATTTTCGCATGTACCTTTGGCCGGAATGGGACCCTCCTTCTCGGCTCCCAGAGGCGACCCTTGTTCCCATTTCAGCTGGAGTTTACAAGTTGGGTGTAGGTGTCGAAGTCTCCCGAAAGACCATCTCAGCCATAACCATCCGCTTATGAGAAAGGGAATCTAATCAAGGATTGAAAGTAAGAGATGCGAACATCTCTGCTGGAGATAGGATCCGGAGACGGGATTTGAACCCACTACCCTACGAACAGAAATAATGGGCTTTTAGATTTCGAACTCCCCAGGGCGGCCATTCAAAAAATTGCTGGTAGATTCATAAAATTAAAAGATGTAGGTTGGCACAGTTACACACATACATTTTGTGAGATACAAATTTTGTAATAGAAACGTATTAGAACAAAACCATTATTAACTGATTCACTTAGAAAGAAATTAGAAATATCAGGTATAAACAATAATCTTTTCACATTTCAAGGAATTATATTTCCTAGAAAGGTTTTTCAAGGAAACTCCATACAGCGTGAGGGAAAATTACTCTGAGTACATTTGGCAACACTGTACGGAGTTCTCGTGAACTCGCGCTAGGGGCCAGTATGAATGGTGCGCAGGAATGACACTGAAGGAGACAAGTCGTGCGCGGGCAGCGGTGGGAGGGGAGGGGGCGTAGGAGAAGAATGGAGCGCCCAAAAGGCAGTAGATGAGCTTTAAATCAATTCTTAGATATCTTATAAAAGACAAAGTTGATTTTAATGGTCTGTAGATTTGAGTCCAAATAGAGCGAACAAAACGGGCAGTTCAAACGGGTAGTAGAATCAGATATAAGGTGGTTTCAACAATTGCGACGGTGGCGGGGAAAAATAAAAAAAATTTGGGTAATGTTTTAATTCTTATTAAATTTAAACTGAAAATGTAATTTCACAACTCAATTGACTGATTCGCAACAATATGCTTTCTTTTTACATTTTCCTCTTTTGCTTTTCAAGCTAAAGATATCAAATAGAGAGAAAAGGCTTTCTAGAGATGGAAGTGAGAGTTTTTGCGAAACCATTTTGACTACCACCGAAGGCAAGAACAAGAAAACTGCTGTAGCCCATATATATTTTTTTCGATATTCGGAGTTTCTCTCTCAATTCCTTAAATATTCCTTAACTAGTGTCCACGGCCAATAGGTATTTCTTGCACCAGCAGCAATGAGGAAAACAACTACTATTCTGCGATTTTTCTGACTTTCCCCCTCAAGGCCACTCAAGCCCCATTTCGCGATGGAATATCACACGGCCATTTCGCGTCTTTCTCGATCTTGCCGGTAGAAGTCGCATGATCGCAAGCACTGCTTGATACGGTCGCGATCATGCGAAATCTAGCGGAACGACTGAGAAAAAATGCGAAATACCGTGACATATTCCATCGCGAAGATGGTATTTGAGTGGCCTTGAGGGGCAAAGTTAGAAAAATCGCAGTATATTTTCTATTCACATGTGTGCATTCCGCTCTAGACCGCAGTAGAGTACAGACCTCGCCGAGGTCAGCTCCGCTGTTACGAAAAGATCGCTGGGGCTACAAGTACAGCGCTGTGTTTCTGCGTGTCTACATTAAGTATCAACTATTGTTTATTGCTACCAGGGAATATTACACAATGCAAATGTCAACAATTTATTTGCCTAAAACATTCTAGGTGGCGCGAGACTTTGTCCACGTTACCCAACCAGTGCTCTGTGATACCAACCAAGACCTCACAGATGGACGTGCAGCATTCATCGCTCTCTGAGGCGATCTCAGGGCGCTAAACGCCATCAACGGAGACCCTCAACAGTGGCTCCCAGGATCACCCGACCAACATCTCACCTTCCAGGAACAGTCACCTTCGGCCCATCACCAGGTACTAAATATAAACCAACATCAATGGCAAGGATAACAAGTTTTCGCCTCCGTTGCAAGTAAGGTCTCTCCTCAAATGCATTACCAGGCTGCACAGCAAAACAAGTAGTATCCTTATACTGCCACTAACATACATTTCCTTAAAAGAAAGCGTGTCGAACTAGTGAGCTCCGAACACAGAATATCATGCCTTTAGTGAGCCCCAGAACAGACTTAAAAGTGCTGTAATTAGGGGGAGAAGGTGCATACCTCCTCCTCAGATGAAGTCTAGAATGTCCTCGTGAAGCAAGATATCGCTCCGAGTAAAGTCGTCCGCCTCTACAAATCAAACAGATTCCCAATGGCACCCTGCGCCTTAGAAGTACACAACAATAAGGACTTAGAAAACTGTTCAAAATAGAAACTCTGCTACACTGTGTTATAAGAGTAGACCTTAGAAGAAAAATCACTCAAAAGAGCAATGCATAAATTTCCACGACCTTGGTCACACCAGAAACTACTGAACAAATCACCTAGATGCGTTAAGTGCGCCAAGTGCGCTCTCTACAACGTATACCCTCCCCCAGAGGCTGAGCTTACAAATGCGAACTGGAAAGGAAGTCACAGAGCAGCTGATAAAAATTGTATCTTCTTCCAGGAAAAGCAACAAGACTTCTTCAAGAGTCGCCCACCAACATCTGCAAGAGGCCATCCCGTCCATTCTCCACAACCAGCCAACACGCACATACACAATACACGCCCCCCTCGCAGCGACACTACCCCATTAACTATCTCCTCCTTCAACTAAATACATTTTTTTCCTCTCTCCCAACTCTCCTCCAGCCCTCTTGGGCAACCCTCAGCCAAATACCCAAAATCAATTTGTCGCGAACATTTTCAACTAGATAATCTCCTCCATGATTGTCCTAATCCAAAATATAATTATGTCCACCCTCACTCCCTTTCTGAGCAATGGCTCCTATTAATTACCAGAAATTCTACTTGCTTGGAAAGCCAACGGCATTATCAAAAGGAACTCTACCTCGCCCATCTGCTTGGTGAATACTTTCTTGACATAGCCATAATAACAGAAACTCATTTAAATTTTCCATCTCTTGCTTTTTTATGTACCGATCAGACAGACCTTTCAACATAATCTCAGGCAATGTCGCCATCCTCTTAAAAATCCATTAACCACTACCCCCATTTATCATCCCAGGCCTCCCAGCAATTGCCCTCCCCCAACGTTCGCGCCCTCCACATAACCATAATGGCCATATATAACCCGCCCAATATCCCGATTAACTCCATCCATTTAAAGCTGTTATTCACAACTTTCATCTCAACTACAGCCATACGTGATTGGAACTCCAAAAATCTGTCCTTAGGACAGCAAGCTAATTCGCTCCAGGCTAAAGTATTTTGCGAATCAAACAAAAATTATCTCACCTGCCCAATTTGGCTTCCATCCGACTGATAGAATCCCCAGCCAGAGGATTTGAAAAAAAAAGGAAATACATTATTGTCACTTTCCTCGACTACTCTCAAGCTTTTGACAGGGTATGGCACGAAGGTCTTCTATATCATTACGACTCATTGGAACCCCCAACTACATATTCAGTGTCATCAAAAACTTCCTCCACAAGAAGTCCTTTGCCGTAAAAGTAAACAACTCACTATCCCAAACATTTAAGATTCTTTCAGGAGACCCTCAAGCTCTCCACTATCCTCAACGCTCTTCAATATATATTCACTCATGATATCCTCCTTACCGAAATAGTCCTCTACGTTGAGGACAGTTTTATTTACGTCCAGTCATTCTCATAATGACGTATGGTTTTCCCTTCAAGAAGCTCTAAACAACTTCTCCACTTGATCATCGAACTGGTAAACTAGCCTAAACCCTGTTAAATGCATTGCCAAAACCTTCACTCCAAAACGCATCCCACCTGCGTCCCCTTCTTCCTATTTTCTACTCTCCTCAACTGGGCAGAGCATATCACATCTATTCCCTACCTTAGAATCTACTGGACACCTGTCTAACCTGAAAATCCCACATCCGTTCGCGGCCTAAATGTAGCCTAACAACGCCAACTCTGTTTTTTTATTAACAGAGTCATCCCTTAATCTAAGGACCAACTTTCACCTGTACAAATCGCTAGTCCTCCCTGAAATCACGTACGCAGTCTCGATATGGGAGGTTCAACCCCCACAACAATAAAACACATGTCAAACCCTGCAAAATAAAGTTCTCCACACTACTTTAGATGCCACATGTTACATTTCAAATGCACAAATTCACACAGACCTGAAATTCCCTCCAGTCATCCAGCACATCGCCCGCCTCTCCAGTAAGATTCTTCAACAACCTTCATAACCTCCCTTTCCAACCGACATTATCACTAGGAAAACCCGCTAACCCTCATCTAAACCGCAACCGTCTAGATTCTCCAAAAATAAATTCCGACCCCCGTAACTCCTATTCTATCTCCACATCTTAAGCCCCTTTAATTCCATACATTTCACAAGTTACCAACTAAAACTCCTAAGTGTTTCACCGTGCTTTCCAATTGAGGAGACCAGTGAGGACATCCTCTCTCTTGTTTTTGGAATGTATTTCGTGTGGACACCTGTACCTGCATATTATTCAAACAGTTCTGTAAAGTTGGTTTGTATGCTGTATCAGAAAAATATTTAATAAAAAACGTGTTGTGTTATATAACACCAACTTTTAAATGTTCTCGGTATGTAAAGAACCGTTGTACTGGGTATCCTGGGTACTGGGTGTAGTGTTCTATTAGATTATTTATATGTTGTTCCTGAGCTGTAGCCGTGCTACTTTTCGCAAACCCATTTTGTGTGGTTCTGCAACAGCATTCTTGCTAATTACTGATTGTTACACTTGTTTCTGCTAATTACTGATTTTAATTACACGCGATTCTTGGAGAAATGACATTTCCGAACACTGTAAACATGCTTCCTTTATCTGTATAATGAAAGAACTGTACCTAATTCAATAATTATGCATCCTTCTTTACATGCCAGAAACCATAATTTTTTATGACCCAGATTGAAAAAGTGTTAAAATTAAACAATACCTGATTTGAGATACCTAAAGCGTAGCTTTTTCAAACACAGAATTTCGAGGTGGTCATCTCGCACGGAATCAAATGCGGGCGCCAGATCGTGTACCTGTTCCCGTCGGTGCATTTCCCGCAGCTGGAGGCGGGCGCCGCTCCGTAATTAAAGGCTGACCGAAGACCACAGGCCGCGGTGTTGTTTGAACCCTCGGGTCCCACGCCCGCTGATACTGCTGCCAGAGCGTTGCTGTCTCCGCCGCTGCCGCCAGCGGCACTTCCCTCTGACACGGCTCCCTCCACCGCCGCGCCACTGCCCTCATCAGAGCACTCGCCCCTCCCGCCGCTCCTCGCCGCTTTCAGGCCGAACACGAAGACGCAAGTATACGCGTCACCTTCCAAAAGGGGAATTTGTTTATTGCTTAAGAATGTGCTTTGGGGGAAAACGCATCTAATTATTTATATTGTCAACTTGTACGCCACGCATTACATTCAAATCAATGCGTAGTCTATCCTGCTGAGTACTGTACCAAATTGTGGAAAACGACTCTTTTTTGATGCGATGTAGCTACTTTTGTAAATTATGACAGATTTTAAACGTTTATCAGCCAAAGCAATATTGATTCGACTCTTTGACTACAGGCCAATCTGATGCAAAGACATAATTTTCTATATGTAGTATGTATTTTAGGCAATGAGTGATACTTTAATCGATACTATATGAGATTTCTTGGTATCAATATTATACAATTTAGCACTTTAGATAAATTGATATCGATTCCCCATTTCAAAACAATAATTTTCGTTTGTTTTACCTAAAATCTTGTATCTTCTTTAAATAAATAGAAAGCAGTATTCTTACAATAAACTAGACAAACGAAGAGTTAAAATCGCATTTAAAATATTAACACGATTGCGTGAATCTATTTTCTACATAAAATATGTACTTTTGGTAAAGACACCATGATATATAATGACTAGACCTTGGATTTGAAGAGAAATATATATTTGGTTCCTTTAGAATGTTGTGGAAAATAATTGCAGATGTTTACGAATCATGAGAAAATAGATCTGCTGGAAGCGTCTAATAATGTCTAAAATGTCCTAAAAGGGCGGTTGATGCCTATTTTAATATTTGTTGCCTAAAACTGCTTGCTTTTTCCTCCTGCTTGATTTTTAAGAACGATCATATTTTAAAAGCTAAATTTTGAAATTCGTTTTACGGAAACGCAAATACTTCTCCAAAATGCAAATATTATGTGATCAAATACGCAATCGACAACGCTCCGAAATCTCTCACCCAAAATGCTGAAATTAAGGAGTCTTGCAAGTCAACATAATAAGAATATTTCACTTGTTTCCTATCAGATCTTCTGAGATAATTGCACCCATTCCTAGTCCAGTTGCGCTGTTGACAAGGCTTATTGCCGCAATTCCTCGTCTTCGAAGACTAGGCGAGGAATGGCACAGGTCTGGCAAAAGACGACATTCGGACATGCGAAGATTACAAAATACGGTCCAATGGTTAAATGGGTCATGTGGTACAAGTTTTTTTTTGGGGGGGGGTGAGTGAAGAAGTTCCAGGAGAAGTGAGCATACGAAATTTGAATAATTTGTTTGCTCCTAGGTCAGTGAAAAGCTCATCTTCAGCCTTCAAAATAATTTTAATAGATAAGATAGCTTTATTGTAGAAAGTATTGGTAATATACTATACTGCCAATTACGAAAGTGAATAAATGTGCTTGTAGTTTCTCTCATAAATATAAAAATACTTTTTTCTGCATAATAAAAATTGCCTAATTTAATCCTTTCGGGATCAGTCCTAGATGCCAGAAATATAACTTTTCATGTGTATTTTTTTGCCTGACTTAATCATTTTGTAACCTAATTTAAGTGCCTAAAACGTCGATTTTCATACCCATTAGTGCCTAATTTCGTAATTTTATTGCCTATTTTAGTTGCTAAATTAAACTTTTTTGTGCCTAATATTCCGAGGTCTAATGATAAGAATAGTTAGAATTTAGTAAAGCTATATTGTTTGCGCTTTTTTGCTGTAATGCACAAAAATGCCTTCAAGCTGTTCTTATGCGTTATTCTCTAATCCTAATAGAAGATCACTCTCAATTAGTTTCGAAAATTCTGTCACAAAATCTCGTACAACTACATTTGATTCTTCCCTTGATTTAGTAAACACTTCCACATTTTGTCCCCTAATTTTTGAAGAGTTTAATATTCCACAAACAGTCTGATTTCTATTCACTTCTACTTCTGCAATTGCTCCATTAATCGTTTTGAAAGCGAATCTATATAAGCCTTACAAGGTGACTGTTTTGTATGTTTATGTGAATAAGGTTATGTGAAAGGTATATTAGTTAGGTTTTAGTAAGAATAATTTGTTAGTTACATTCATTTGAAAATCGGTATTTCGCACCAAACGTAAATGTGGGAAGTTGAACGTAAGAACGTTATTCTTTCTTCAGCATTATTCGCAATTTTGCTTTCTTAGTATTCATTTCAAATTTAATAATTTAATTCAAATTTAACCAAGACAATACTGTTTGTAGGATTTTGCAAATTTATTTAAAAAAATACGGTAATACGGACGAAAATTAAATGACAGCTGCCGCGCGATTCACTTCGTAGTTCACTTGTTTACTTAAATATGGCAATAATCAAAGTTGCCATCCTCGCGAAAGAAAATTATGGCGTTTGTGGATTTTACCTCTGGATTCTGGGGTTTAATCAACGCCACCTACACAGATCTACTTAGATGGCGTTGGTATAATTTCCGATCTACTCACTAAGATCGCAGCGCCAAAACTCGCCAAATCACGTTTTTGAAAATTTCTTTGAATCTTATGGCCGAATCCGAAACAAATTATCAGTTCCCCATCAGGGAGACCGAGGCCTATCCGTGACTGAGGATCCGCACAAATACACACGCACGCAAATTCGCAATTACTCAAATATTGTATAGGGATGTAACAATATTACTTCGAACATCAGGAATTGTTGTCGTCTGCCAATTAGGGAGCCCGCTTGGCGTTGATGCGTTTCCGGTTTCCGTGTTACAGTAACCTCTATGATGTCACATTAAAATCGATAAATTAACATTAGCTAGGACACTGAAGAAAGGAAGGCTGGGAAAAATGAGGAGTAAGAGAAAAGAAAGAAGAACTGTTACGTCACTGTTAGCCAATGCTCTGGGTTCTGAATTCACTGTATGAATAAATTCTACACATAGTTGTATCTTGCTAATAAAGTCCCGGTGTAGAAAGGCTCTGAAGACTACTCAATTCTATAGTGTCGATTCAATACTGAGCATATTGAAAAATAATTATTGTTTCTTTAAGTATCATAAGTATCACAAATTCCTAATCTTATACACCAGTGTGGGGAATACTGACAAGGGCATTTTCTGTCGTGACATGTCTTAACTAACCCTCACGAGTTTCGCAGAGCTTCGCTTCACCTGTGCAACCAAATTGCGTCAATCGTACGGCACAACAGCAGTACAAATTGACGTATCGAACGTCCAAAGAACTCGAAAAATTGATGTGATCACGCCAAGGACTTGTGAACTAAGAAGTTATCAACAATACAACAAATGTAGTTGCGGGTAATTAATCGAGCTAATTATGTAGCTCGACCACATTTTTTTCAGTGATAAAATGCTAAAAATATAAAAAATAATCATAATAATTATATGTCCATGATTATGTATGTATTCACGAATTGATCACCATGGCTTTCGTGAACTTTATGCAGGACAAGTCAGGTTCCAGTAACTTTTCAATACAATGTCTGTAAATTGATGGAGTATACTAGATTCTCTATTTCAGAAAGAAGCTGCCCAATCCTTTTTTCAAAATTTACCTATCTTTATTCACCAGAAGTAACGTATTTTACAAAATTAATAAAATGTGTGTTAACATTTTCTTGCCATGACTCTTCAACTTCATATTTCATTTACTCGTTTGAGTAACTGCCAGCTTGTTTCAGCAACTGAAATTTTGTTCGTATACGAACTACGAAACCAAGGCAGGTTCCGACAGCCTATTCTCTTGTGAACGCTCAGTGGAGCGAGGGGAGACGGACGAGGCAGGCAGCCGCGGGCAGCGGCAGGGTCCAAATAATAGGGTAGGACTGCTCTCCCAGCGGCACGACTTTCTCGCCCTGCACCCGGCCCCCTCGGGCACCGGCCGGCCCTTCATTCGAGCGAGGCCCAAATCGCGGCCTCCCTTCGACGGGGGCGCGTCAGACTCACCTTTTCAAAGCATCACCATCACTTGACGTCTCGTTGTGACTGACGTTTTAATTACCACGCATCTTCTGGAAAATTAAATTCAGAAGACATGAAAATGATCGTTTTTAAGATGTTATCTTGGAGATCTTCTCGCACGAGTTTCTGATTAATAATTTATTTTTATTACATGGTGTTAAAAAGTGAAGACTGTTGGAGTATAGGTTATAGAAGACAAATTATGGAGTGAAAAAACCTAAGCATTTAAAATGAAACAATAAATATGATAACATCAGAGTTGAGATGAATGGGTCCTTAAAATATTCAGTAAAATTCAGTATAGTGCTCAAATATCAACACAGTAATGACAAATATGGGAGATTATATTTGTAATGTAAAGAACACACCAATTTAAGTTTTTTATCTTTGAAGTAAAAAGGAAGTAAATTAATACTCCATACAAACAGAATGATATATACAGCATCTATTAGAAAAACTAGTTGTTCTAAAACATCACGTACTTTCTCGCCCATATTTTCACGCCATATTACGCGAAAATTACTCAAATTTTCGAAAAATTGTACATGACAGTATTTCAAAATCTATTTTTAAAGAACAGATTTCATTAAGAGAAAACATTTCTATCTTTAATATTTTAATTGTAGAAGACTACGAAAAATTATTGAAGTTTTCCAGTTTTCGAAAAATCAGGGTTTAACGAATATGAGATCTGCACTATTCTCTTAAACGTCATTCCCACTATCCAATAACAAAATTTAATCAAAAACGATAGAGCCATTTTGCTTGAAAATTTGTAAAATGTCCCAGTGGATTCATGTAAAGTTTCCCCAAAAATTCAAAACATCTGTTTCAAATTCAAGGGAACACATCAGCCAGATCGATTGAGGAATATCAATTTTGGAGAAAATCGGCTGAACCGTTTCAGCCGCTAGCTTTGTTCACAGACGGATGGACAGACAGACGGACAGACAGACACACAGAAAGAGAGACGGATAGACGGACAGACGGACGTTTTCACATCATTCAATTTTTCGGTATCAAGGTCCTACAAAACATGGATTCTGGCTACAAGTGTTAAATGGATTTCCCCCCTAAATTTAGCAACTGGATTTATCCATTTTTTCGTTACTAGAATGAGAGTTTTTCTGCCAAAACTTCTCCGTATTTACGTGCAGCATTAAATGACTTTCTCTCTACTCCGTAGCGAGAAAGTAAAATCACAGTAAAGTTCCTTACACAGTTTGAATTGTACCAGACCTTCATGCGGAGATCAAGTTACCAGAAGATAAGAGCGCATCACATCTACCATTCGTGGTTTAACGAGGTGCAGTCGATTCAATTATATTGCTTTTCTATCTTACAACTCATCACGCGACTTTTAAATGGCTCCTCGAGTGCCGGTACTCAAAATTCTTCAAGTACGTCTGTCAATGGAGATGCAGACATGTTGTAATAATCAGACGTGATGTTATTGATCTCAAAGGCCCTAAAATATAGAAAAATGAGAACTTCCATACATATTGGCCTTGTGGAATGAACTTATAATAAATCTCATTATCCTCTTTATTTTACTTTATTTTATATGTCATAATTTTTCGCTCACAAATTTACGCGTAGAATTTCTGGAGAATAGTCTGCATTGCCTTTATAGGAGATTCAAGTAAATGAGAAATTAAAAAAGGCATTACAACTTAAATGTAGTTGCAGGAAGTTATTAATTCGTAGTTAGACGATATTTTATTCCAGTGATAAATAACTGAAAAAATCCAAAATAACTCTCAATAATCATTGTACTGAGTTGATTGTATGTACAGATTTCTGCATGCAAATAATCATTATGGATCACTCCGGTACTTTTCGACGGACGAAATATTTACTTCAAAGTAATGCAACAATAACACTCTATGAAATTACTCTCATCTTTTTCAAGAGAACCAAACTCCAATCATAAATACGAGTCCTTTTCCAAAGCTTATATCGCTGCGTTACATCACCGAGGGACTTCCGCCTTTTGATCTCCACACCGCAGATCACTCACGTATCCACTATACCGCAGCGGCCGTCTGCCTCCCAATTTCTCATCGGGTCACCCACGACAAATCTCCGCAATCACTCACGATGCGCGACGCGACCGCGTTTCATCACCCTTTTTCCCTCTGGGCCAGGAGGGCCCTTTCAAAAGGCGCATCTGGACGGGCGTATGGGCCCTAGAGCGACGGCCGCCGCGCCGTCGCATAAGGAAACCTTTCTTGCGCTTTCAGTGGAGGCGGAGTGGGAGTCGACGAGCGGGGAGCGAGCATAATTGAGACGAATGTGCTTGACCGCCCGCCGTGGCCAGTGTTAGGCCGCTTTAACGTACGATCCCACTGAGTTCGGGCCAAGCGGGTCCAAATTATGCAGAGAATATAAATACACATACAAAAAGCTCTCATCGTAATGTTATTAGAAAAATTACACATATTTTTAAACCAAATTGCTTATTTTAAGTAATTTATCTTTATGTTACGTTTTTTAGTTTATTTTAGTAGCATCAACGTGATTATTAGTGACTATTTCTGTTGCACTTTGCACTAGCTGAATGTGATCTTGTAAACGTTTACGTTTACATCTTGTTACGTTTCTTGTAAAATTACCTGATCATCTGCATACATCGATGTATTATGAATTTTTCTGAATACGGTTATTTTTATTAACAGTTTGAATATATGTAGTACTATACTGATTTACAATGCGCGAAGAAATTGAAAGAAAACAAAGCAGCCTCCGTTAGATAACCTCAAACTCGAAAAAACAACAAATAATCAGTTTCGATTTTGACTGAAAGATGCCAATATTTGATTGTTTTAATCAATAAATTCTCATACTGCGCAGTAATGACTGAATTCACATACTAGGTGCGTAAGTGCTCACGACACAGCTGACGTCATGCGACATCAAAGCACCAAGGAAGAGGCCGCCTGCCATTTGATATTTGTTATTAACGAATTGCCTAATGGAACAAGATTTTTAATATTCTTAGTATGTAAATAACTGTTGTTCTGTAAACACACTATACTACGTTATTGGAATATTTGTAAAGACTTTATTTAGAAGATGTTTTATTAAAAAATTAATTTACTGCCGTATTATATGATAGTATTTTATTTTTTGTACTTGAGCAGAGGATGTACTGTTCTGCGTTCTTAAGCAATGGAAAGCTATTTTGTGTGGTTTTGTTCACCAGTACTTTCGCTACTGCTGCCGTTTTTACAATATTTATTTAAAATAATGTGTTTTCAAAGAATTTTTATTAGTTAATAATATTCATTACGTAGAATAAATAGCAGATTTTCATAATGACTACGTTAATAACAATATCAACTACATAAAAATCGGAAATAAAATTTGTTTTATAATTTGTTTTATAATTTTTAGAAGTCTGTATATGTAATATGGAAAAAGGCCGCAAATAAGTTGGGCTCAGTGCCCCTTGTAGCATTAACGCGAGCTGTTCCGGAGGCGTCTTCGATGCAGTAGGCACGGCCGAAGCATGTATGTCCCCATTCATTCAGTAATAATAAATCAAACTCATAAGACAATATTCTTTATTTGAAAAACATTTTTAAAGTCAAATTTGCAGTTACGAATGAACTTTATTAATTATATTCTAGGAATTGTAAATTAGTAATGTGTTTGGAATATCATACTTATTTTGCAATACATCAAAATATATAGAAAAAATTCACGATATAAATAGACCAAAATAAGGAAAGAAAAATATTCGTTTTAGAGAGAAACGCTGTGCTATTGACAACAACATACAGCACATCCATACACATAGCAAATGCTATATTTGTTATGAGTCAATTCCTCATCGATATTACAAAATACATCTCTACAAAAATGATGCAATTTTCATCGTTAGTGACTTTTGTAATAAAATTAATTGAAAAATAAATGTTGAATTTGAAGCCAGGTAATACTATTGAAATAATTTGCTACAAATATACTTAAAAAAGGCTGTATGGAAATATATTTGATTAAATTCTTCTTAGAAGAACATGTATCATATCACAATCTAAATGATGAATATTCTAGTAAGTTGACGTACAATGTGTGACATGGCATAAAACAACAATTCATAGCAGTTGTCAATTTTGAGCATGAACATGGTCGTTTTACAGACGACTCTGCCGAATGTTACAAAAATATTATTATACAATGAATCAACTTCTCTTCGGAGTAATGGACCCATCATTTCGTTTAATTCCTAAATTTTTCGGTAAGCCATCGTCTCCTATAGTATTTCAGTAGTGTATATCTTCCTTTTGTGGCTCTCACGCGCAACCAATCTGTATAAATCAAGTTTCTAAAGAAAGAGAATTTCACGGAATCGTGACGAATTTTACCTTGACTTTAAAAATATGAAACATTTGTTTAAAAAAGAATCTAAATATTCATGTAAATGGAACCCGCAACTCACATCAGGATCTTTGAATCTATATCTTTAAATAACTCCTAATGGAAACATTCTAGGACCTTAAAAACCAGAAAACGTTCTCTCACACCGTAATCTACAGGATTAGATCTTGACCATTCTATTTCATTTTTGGTGGTTCGACGCTTCTCGATTCTACCCCACCTGTTCAGAGCCCGTCGAATCTCCAACTCCGTGAAATTGCGAATTAATTGATATCCTATGCGATTGAATTACACGGGTGTACCTCTTTGCTCGATAATAAAGTTCAATGACAATAGTTTGTATTGAAAAGGGTGTATAATATAATTGTCGTGAAACATTATAAGTTTAATTATAATTCTTTATTACCACAATAAATCACCAACGGGTTATTACAAAACAAAGCTATCTCCTAATATAAATTACAAACGTGAAATGTTTCAATGCATGGACATGAAAAATACAAATCTAAAAGTATTAACATTTTGTTAAATTGTTTTGCTTGATTTTGGAAGTTTCGGAACCGCAAAGTCTTCAAACTATTACCAAAGTAACGTACTACATGAAATGTTGCTCTCACAGCAATGAAATTACTACGTAGTCCAATATTTACTTTCGCAAGCCATAAATTGTATGTAAACAGTTTCTTACTTTTTCCATCAAAGGTATTCTTTCAGTACCAACTGACTTTAAAATTTTTTGGGTACTCACATATCTGATCAGCAACAAGAGGTAGTCGTAAAACGATGCATACCTGTAACAACACAGAAACACTTGTTACACAACAATACAGTGTTATTTCAACGCGTTAACGCGTCACTGAAACCGTAGTCCATGAATGTAAATTTATCCATTCAATATAACCAGCAGACGTCTCAACAGGATTCATGAAACAACAAGTGTGCTAAAACAGTACGTACTTTCTCAACTATAGTAATGGTTATGTAATACTATTTACACCATAATTTCTCTCTGACTTCACACATCGCAGTCGTCATCTTTTGTAAAACTCGTTCTAAATAGTGGAACATTTGGTGCGAAAAAAACTAAATATTTTCAAGCAAATACACCACAAATTTGACAATAATAACTGCTCTTCATACAGCTAAATCATGTCACAACAATGAGATCTAATTCACATAAATTCGCGAGTCGCGACGCGGAATGCCATTATTGCATTCCAATCTGATATTCCCTGAAGGCTGGCAAGTTTTATTTCATATATTTCAATTAGGTTTTAAATAATTCCTAAAAGATTAATTTTTAAACATATAACAAAAGATCGAATGTAAGAAAAGAACAAAGAAATATGAAATAATATACACATTCTAACTTAGCATCCAACTGCCTCAAAACATTTCTAAAATTATGTTCATGATTCGCAGCATTTTCGGAGCGAGGAGCTTAGTTTGACGCCAAGTTATTCCAAAAATATTCATATTTTCCAAAAATTCCACATGACGTTATTTGAAGATCTGTTTTTGATGAACACATTTCATTAAGAAAAAAATTGTATCTCCAGAATTGTAGTAAGAAGACATCCAATTTTTTATTTTTTTAATTTTCGAAAAATTAAAATTACAACGAACATGAGATCTGCACCATTCTCTTAAATGTTCTTAACGATATCTAAGTCTAATTTTAATCAACAAATTTTGTGCCGTTTTTATGTGTAAATGGTTGAAAGACAATAAAATGCCTGTGTTTGACACAAAATATCGCAAAAAATACCAATGTTTTTGAAAATTGAACACGACTTAATTTTTTGTCATGTTTTTCATGAACACATTGTGATAAAATAATGTTTATCTTCATAATTGAAGGTGTAGGAAGAGGCAGAACAATTTTTAATTTTTTTTATTTTTGCAAAAATCAGGGTTTTCAACGAACATGAGACCTGCGCCATTCTCTTAAACGTCCTTCACAGTATCCAATAACAAAGTTTAATCAAAAAAGTTGGATCCATTTTTTAAAATTTAGAAAATGTCCCAGGGCTTCATTTAAAGGACCCCCAAAATTCAAGGGGCCGCGACATCCTCCAGATCGGATAGGGAATTTCAATTTTGGAGAAATTGGCTCAACAGTTTAGAGTTGTTCACAGACGGACGGACAGACGTTTTGCCGTGAATCGATTTTTCATTATCAAGGACCCACTAAACATAGATTCCGACTACACCACGTTTTTCTGCCGAAAATTCGCCGTTTTTTTCGTGCAGCATTATATAACTTTCTACTAGCGCGGTAGCGCGGTAAAAAGTAAAAATGATTTAAGATTCCATCAGATTTTCCAGCATATTAAATTTCTGAAAGTAAAAAGAATCTCACTTTTCAAGCGTATATAAAACTGAAAGAATCACAGTTTCCAATAGTCGATAATAATAAAATATAATACTATAATTATAATATTACAAAATAATATAATAATACAGTTTAATAATAAAAATAACAATCTTTGGTCTTACAGCCCCAGCTTATTCAATCCTAGCAATATTCGAGAAAGGCACAATAAGGCCTATGGTTACCTCCACTGGTAGATCAGTAACGCCCCTGAAAGTTTCTAACATACGCTCCAAATAGAACGAACACTCACCACAACCTGTAATTCTGTTGCTGTATGTACAATACTCTATTTCCAACAAATTCATTCTGGTCGTACGAAAGCAGGAGAAAACGGATATTGTTAAATCGTGACAACTTATAAATGTTGCCGTGATATGCCAAAGAAGGAACAGAAACATCTTAAGTAGAAGAGTTCGGATATTGAGATCAATTGCATGTTGAGTGACAAAACAAAGAATGTCCGATAGACATTGGAAATTTAATGTACCAACACATCAATGTAAAATATTTTTCAAAACTTTAACTGGTTTATCAACATTTTTCTCGTAGTCTCCTAAACGTTGCCATGCACTAGACAATGGCATTAAAAATGGCTTCCAAAAACAGCTCCCACCAGAAGGAATTACAAAAGCAGATTAGTTCAAACTGTGTATGAGCATCGAGAACTTCTTATGAATTTGTTTGAAAATATCGTCGTATGCGACAGTGCAGAAACTCTCTCGTCATCAAAAAGATTTTTAGAGTTACTGAAAAGAGAGTTTAAATTACAAGTTATTACAATTACCAGTATTGTCTTTACAATGGTTTAAATTATCCATTTGTCATCAAATCCATGTGAAAAATTAAAAATCGTCCATCTGAAATGCAAATGCTTCCCTCGAAATAAATTTCACCACACGCCACTGATTAAAAGACATTTGTTTTTGGCGCGTAAACGCGTCCAAAAAAGGTGACAATTATATACAACCCAACGGGCAATACATCAGGCCTAAGAACCTGTTCAAAGCATTGGTTGCCGCGATATGATAGTGGTTAGAGCAACTGGGTATAAACCAGGAGACGCGGGTTTGAATCCAGGTCGGGGGTGACAATTCTTCGAACAAATTTTAAATATTGAAATTAATGTACATTTTCAGTACATTTCTTGCACAAGTACAGTAAATTGAATGTAGACTTATACTAAATTGAAAGTAGACGTATAGTAAATTGAATGTACACGTGTACATTAAATTTAATTTACAGTACACTACATTTAATGTACAGTACATTACATTTAATGTACACGTACGTTACGGACGTACTAAGAGAATAGAGAAAACTATGTTAAAGAATGTAATAACAGTAAATTTATATTCAGAATTTCCTATAATCATTTTTGTCTTCAGACATTTATGCTTACTATTGCTTTGGGAATAGCCATGGGCACGATACGTTATCCGTATTTTTGGGAAAATTTATTTTTCAATTACGTATATTTTGTATACTGTAAATATTCAAACACATAATATAGTATCATCAGAGTCTATCTCTGAGAAGGTATCAAAATGAAATGTTACCAAAGATAACTTAAAATAGATCCGTTCATATGAAAACAAATGAGCGCGTTACACACTAAAAAAACTATTACATATAATTTTCACTTAAATTGAGCAAGATCTAAGAAAATAATTTTTATTGAAAATAATATCCATTAAGATAGACGATTTATAAATTCTATTATGCATAAAATTATAGGAGCATTATTAAACTATTTTCACACCAAAATCCTCATATTCGCGTGCCGGCCTCATGACAAAGAGTACAGGTCTGGGAATAACTTTTCACGATTATTAGTTATACCAAACACCGACCACTCACTCCTGTGGTAAACTAGCAACTATTAACGTAAAATAATGGTATCATTCTTGTTATGATTTGTTTGTTGGTTGTCTATTTGTAAAATTTAAAAGGATTATTAGGGATAACTAAATTCTATTTTCATTTTCATTGGTTAAGTATGTGTGGATGCCGCAGATAGATTGAAAATTTTTTGCCACTTTTTCCAGGGTCAACAACGTAGGAAAAAAAATATATTCACATGGAGTTTTATGCATACATCTGTCTTCTACTACATGACCAAATTATAGAAATCATGGAAGTGCTTTTAAAGGCCCTGGATGACAGGAGAATTTGAAAGAAAAATAATGTCACACATGATTACCACGAAATAAACAGAGAACAACAATAGTGAATTTAATATAATTACTACTCTTGTTTACTGGACTCTGCAACAATGTGATAAAGGACACGTACTTGCTATTGTTGTTATTACACAATAAACAATAATGAGAAAATAGTTTCCCTTCTTTAATACATGTCAGTTCAGAGTTGTTTTACAACTGACCCAAGTTGAATGATAACCCCATGCAATTGAAAGATAACGACAATTGTTAAAAATAATTGAAGAGTGGCGAGCTCTCTTCTGAATTTCACATTTTCTCTTCTAATAACAAAGGAGAGAGGTCAGTAATCTTCCCCTGATGGGTTCTGAATGGATCCTCTATAATTTTCTACGAGCGTGAAATAGCAAAACGGTCATCATAAAGACGAAATGTAATCTTCATAGCCTCAGTGGATTATTAACGGGTCACATAGTTTTGATACGTCATTCAGGCATTAGCTTATTCGTGGAGTATAGCAGTTGTTATTTCATAACAGCGAAAAGGTCATAATGGAAAATGCAGTCAATCGAAGAATGGACTCATGAAATTGCCTTTTGATGGTATGTTCTGACTAGAAATATTACAGATTGAAGATGGTTCAAAGGCCAGACGTTAGTGGAGAAGTCTGTGCCTCTATTATGGCTACAACTGCGTACTGAAGGGAAGCACCGGATTAACTTTTTGCCATTAGGTTAGAGAGCTTCGTGCGTGATAACGGTGTTCATGCAATTCAAAGGTAACGGAACGTTACTGGGAAACAGTAGACAGTTCTTGACAGGTCCAATATTCCTGAAAGGCCAACTTTGAGCCTTTCTCATGAACGAAAAAGTAAGAATGGCCGAAGCAAAGCAAAAGCTGAAGAACTGTAGAAATATTAAATTACTAGCTTAGGGACCTGTTACATTACTAACATAGTGGCGTTCCGGCTGCACGTTGAATTTTTTTATTAGTGCACTGTAGGTTCGTAATAAAAAGAAATTTTAAATACAATAAAGTTGCTCGATTCGTCTGTTCTGGGGTCCAGAAAGTTATATGAAAATTATTGGCAGATGTTTGGCAAGATTTTTTAAAGATGTTTTATTACATAATTAGATTCAACTATCGTCAGTCTTACGAATAATTTCCTTATGAATCATACGCTTGATACTGGAAAGCCAGTATAATAATTCAAACCATTTCATCTCTAAAGGTGCTTCGAAACTATCAAAAACATGTTTTTCTAGTTTACTATCAGAATATTCTAGAAGGATCGAATGAGCCATTGATAATTTCTACACTAGAGATCTTGTAGGTACCGCAAACCCCTCCCAAACCGCACTCTTGATTCTAAAAACCTTCAAAAACACAATTTTTCGATAATTCAGTCGGAATGCTCTTCAAGGATCCGAAAAAATGGTTCCCCACCAGAAGACCGAGATGTGTCGAATGACGCCACACTTGCTCCTACTGATAGACCAGAAGAGGAATAACGTTAGTGATGGACTGACACACGAAGATAACGTTATATAAACAGAGTATATTCATACACTATCTTGAACGATCACAGATAATATTCAGAAATGTTGCATTAGTCTGAGAATCTCAAATTGTCGAATTCGGATGGCTATGAGGCAAAGCATGGAAAGCTAGTACCTTGTAAGACGATGTATCTATAAAGAAGACTGGGAATAAGGATGAAATAATACCGAAATTGGTTTCCTTACAAAGAGAAGAACAGCCTAACAACACAATGAGCGGCGAATCGGTGTGTGATGAGGTCGGGAGCGGGCCAATGTGTGGTCTGGCGTGTGGTGGAACTCGTGATCTGGGATGTGGTCGCGAACGTAGTCGGTCGCGTGAACTGACTTGTGGTCTGGAGAGTTACCGGAAAAGTTCAAGCTAATTTTTTTACGCAAATGTCGGAAATTCTTTATTTGGAAAGTTGTCACTCATAACTGGGTGAAAAGGAGATGGGAGGGTGAGCTTTTGAAAAGACAACTTTTTTTACGCATTTTCCCGCACAAAAACTAATGAATTATATCTTAACAATGACGATTATGATTATAAGAATGATAAGAATAGAGGTGGAAGATGAGGTAAATTCCATGAAAGCGAATTGGAACTCGACACTCTTTCACAGGGTACGAAAGCTTACTTTCCGAGGCGAAATGCAAGCAGTTCAGCACTAGTTCACCAAATCTTACATACCGGATCCTTGGTGTCGAACTGTTATGCGAGTAACAGAAAGCCTTCAAAGTGGACAGTCGTATAAATCCTCGCGCTCATTACACGTGCGGAGTCGTTGGGCTCGCTCGCCGCGGCGCGGGTCGCGCGTGCGGACATGTGGGCGTGCGTTTGGGCTCGCGCCCGGCCCGAGCAGCCTCGCGAGCGCGGGCGGGCGGCGGGCGGCCGGCGGCGGGCGGCGCTCTGCTCCGCGCTACCGGCGCTGCTCAGGTCAAGGTCCGGGCGCTCGCGGCCGCCAACCCGCCGCCGCCCCCGGCGGCATCCGGGACCGGCCCGCGCCGCCGCCGCCGCCGCCGCCGCCGCCGCCGCCGCCGCCGCTGCGCTCCAGTGACGCCCGAGCGCCGGCGGAGAGCGCTCCTCCGCGTGCCCGGCGCCGGCGACTGCTCGGGACCCGCGCGTAGCAGGCACGGATCCGCGGGGAGGGAAAGGAGGGAAATTTCCCCTCACAAAAGTTTTCAGTAACTATTAATTTTAACTTGTCACGAAACTTTCAAACAAAAAAAATTTCGTATAAACATTAAAACATATAAAAGTGTATCGCAACATGAACTGAGTTTGACCTGCGTCATTCTACATAATCTGTAATATGACACATTCGACCAAAGCATTTTGAATAAGAAAATGTCCTCTACCAAAATTCCTCTCTGGATCCACCCCTATAGGGATGGCATAAAAAACATCGATGTTTTTAAAACATAGATATCTTCCTTATATATTTTAACATCGATGTTTTGCTTTTGATTTTTTTTTCAGATCGATGTATCTGTTCAGAAATATCAGTTTTTACAAACAATTTATCATGATATAAATAAAATTTCCAGTATCTATTTTTTGTCGGTTGCTCGCAGTCAACACCCATCGACAACTGTCACTGTTGTCGATCCCCAGACGGCACGAAAGTGTTTGCTATTGGCAGCCTTTCTCCGGTGTTATTGCCTTTTTTGATTATTTTTTACGTCGTAATATCGTTAAACTGACTTTTGAAACTTGACTACGTAGAACACTGATTTAAAAATGAAGATGACAGTCAAATTTCAGGCAGAATATATTTCAAACTAATAGCAAAGACATGTTATGTATCACATTAGAACCAGAGCATATTACTTCAAAAGTTTCATCAAATTTAAAACATCGATGTTTTGTCGATGTTTTCATTGGCATCGAAAACCTATAGGAGATATATGCAATTACCTATATATGGATGTTTTGCTAAAATTTTCCATCATTCCCCGCGCACGAATCCATGAGTAGCCAATGACGGCGATCACACTGGAGCCGATTTTGGCCGAAATTTCGGTTCGTTTTCGTCCGTTGTGCCGGATTCAAACACGTCTTAGTGATGTAATCGAGAATGGACATAGTGAACCTGAATGACTTCTTCCGGCAGCGTCCGAAAACATCGGGTGTCGGACGAAGATCTATTTCGTTTGGTTCTGTTACTGCGCTCAGAAGGCAGGCGAAATATCGATCGTTTACAACAGGACAACAGCGAGTGAAATCGTTCTTCTTATTTTTTATGAAAAACATCCAAATTATGCACCCGCAATCGTCAGCCGAACGAAATTTCAGCCGAAATCGGCTTCTTAGTGACCGCCGCCTAGGAGTTCCATTTGCGGGATATCAGCTGGAGAGTCAAGGTCTTCTGCAAAACCAAGACCACCCACAGTACACGTAGATGGTCTTGTGCGAACTTCTCGCAAATGCTTGAAAAACTGAACAGCAGAATTATATTCGAATTTTTCGTATTTCGACTGCTCTGTGACCGTATCCTAAGTCCTGCTTGCTGGAAAGCCCGGGACAGTAAAGGGCTCACGGGTTGTCATCGGAGCCACGTGCAATAAGTTGATGGTTCTAAGACGATTAGTTTTGCCATCCACCGTCCATCCAATGTGATTCTATGAAACTCTGCTCTCAATATTCCAGAAAAAGAATAGTTACGTTACAATCCTCTCTATTCGCCATCTAACAAGAGAAAGAAGGTATCACCCAGGCGACGAAATAGGCGATTTCAATTTAGTTCAGAGGCTTCTTTTAAGGATATTTTACATGCCTTAAATCTGCAACAAGGGACAATCGACTCAACTTCGTCTCCGAAGGAACACACATGAAGAATTTCTTTTGCCCTTAAAATACACAACATAGAACCCGCGATCAGTCCAATATGCTAACCGTTACACTACAAAGACCGCGTATCGTATTAATAGTCTCTTAATGTAGGTGAGAGGATTAATGCTTTTAGTCACGATAGACTTCTTGTTTCATTGAAGGTTTCGTTTGTTAGTTTTGGGATTTTCACTACAATATCTTTGATCTTGTTCTCGGGAGCACAAGTAAAGGTTTCTCAAACTGCAACAAAAGTGATTCAGTTGCGTTTTCAGTGCTCGGAGGCTGGTCACCCGAGTGTGTAAAGACGCTAGGGGAAGGGGCGAGGGGTAAAGTTAGGAAGTCACCCTAGCGATGTCCCAGAAGTTGTTAGGCTCACGATGCCCTAAATTGCCCTTTGTTGGGCAGGCCTTCCCACAGGTGGGGGCGCCTGCTGAACAGGTGCCTTTTTATTGACATCTTTGTGCTTACATTTTAAACATATTTTTCATTTCATAATACCAAATGTAATTCGTCTGCAATTGCGCGGAGGGGACCTTAAGCCCTCAATGGACTCTCATGGAGAATTGAAAATCGCTTTTCCGATTATGTGACTTTCTCGGCGATATTCACCCCACTCCGTCGTTAGTGACAAGGAAACGCAGGGAGTCCGGCACTTCCCCCGGATTCGACGGACGGGGCCCTAGTTAGGTTCCAGTTTCGTCTTGAGGCAGAAATAGAGAAGACATTCGTCTCGTAGGTTTTTACAGAGAGTAGTGTCTACTCCACCTACTCCACCAATCTAAGAACCGATAGACCCGCTACTACGAGAATGACTTCCTACCCAGGTTTGAAATCTTACTGGAGGCGATTTCGGGAAGCCAACAGCGGTTGCGTTCTGGTGTTAATCCACTTGTTAGCCTTCAGAGTCCAAGCGAATCGAAAATAAAGCCAAAAGAATCCTGAGGCCACCTCGCCCTTGGTTTATGGCTGTATGTGTATGAGGAGCCACGGCATGCAAATTCAAATCCATAAAGGTCCAAGCCACTTTCATAAATCCACATCTGATTTGGCCGAGATTCGATTGAAACTGGGGCTCTGATTCACAAAGTTTTGGTGAAGACATACATTGTTCGAATGGATTTTGGTTATTTTCCTGTTATTTTCTGAGACTTTTTTCATTCAAAGCCATTTACTAACGAAAATCGAACTATTTGTATTTCAGGTACAAATTTATTTTGCACAGTAACATTTGTTAGTAACAACAGAAAGTGTATGTCACAGAAAGTATGAGTATGAGAGGATTATGTTTTAGAATACCGTTTTTGAAATAAAATTGTACTACATCAAAATGAAGCTCTGAAGAGATCGAACATGCACGGGCAAAACATGTCCTTTTGTATTGAAGATATTTGACAGAGTTCTTGATCCGTCAGGTCATTCCACATCCTTCAACAATATTAGTAATAGCACACATATAGCCATCAAAGTGAGAAGCGTCTTTTAGAAATAGGGTTTTTATTACTTGCCGCAACGTTTCTACGTAGAAGGCTACTTCATTTCATTTATGAAGATGTATTTGGTCTAAAACTCCAACTCTTCGGCCAGGTTCAAACAGCCGAGATAATATATTTCAGTTTGTGACATTAACATTTACACCTTAGAAGCCTTTTTTATGTTTCAACTAGTAAAAAAATACGTCAACTGTCCCGTTGCAGGCCACAGAATAGATAGAGAGAGAGAAAGTTTCAAAATTGCAACGCCCCAATACAAGATGGAAAGAGACTGAATTCATCTGATCTGATAATATCGGTTAGAACGGAGACGATTCCGTAAAAACGCAGAAGAGATTCTGCTCGCTACAAATGGTAGCATTTATTCTTTTCTTTCTTAAAAAGAATGAATGTAATTTTTTGAAACTCTTATGTTGAATGAAACATGAACAATAAATGAAGTTAGCCGGCGGAAGAAAATAAAGAAGATCAACTTCGATAGTATCATCTCCGAGCGAAGCGAGAAATCTCACTGGTCCTTATTAGCCCGACAAACAACAGAAAACCGTTTTCAGTATTTCACGGAAATCATAATTTTTTCTAGCTTCACTCCCTTTAAGTGCCTCAACTAAAGAACTTTTGATTTGAATCGTTGAGGACACAATATAAGTTGCTTACGCAGGTGAAATGTTTTACCTTAATATTAATTCTATGTTTCTAAGTGTGGATTGCTTATTCAGTAACATCTAAAGAAAGTTTGTTAGGAACAAAACCTCCACCATATCTCTTCCGAGAAAACGAATACAGATTCTGATTTTCATTATTTGAAATCATTTGTTCTCTCTTCGGTATGTACTGAAGAGTTGGTAATGTTCACCATTAGACTTAATTTTAATTTTGAGCGTTTTTGCCGTCAGACTGATTAGTTACTACATAATCTTCAAAAAGAAAAAAAAATCCTCTAGAGTAATCCAGCAAAGAGTACCACTCTTAGGAACCAGAAAACTTTCGCTAACGACCTTTCGCTGCGCGCGGTCAATGACTCAGAGAGATGGGTGACGATAAACTTGAAATGTTTAAGCAAGCCACTGAACCTCAGCAATGAGGAGGCGTTGTCTGTTGGTGTAAGGAGACCGTTCATACGCATTTCACTTCTAAATGTCAGTAGGACACCTCCGCGCAGTCGCTTTAACATCCTCTCTGCAACCACGCCTTGGTGCACACCGCCACCGTTTCCACTCGAGTTTATTGCTTCGGTTTGATTGCTCAGGCCGAGCACTGATTTTACTTCATACTCGCTCGCTAAACCAGTTCCAGTACAATGGAACATTGCATCATGCTAAGTTTCTTGTGATCTAGTCCTTTTACAATTAAATGAGGTATCTTGAAATGAGATCAGATCTCCTCTTCCAAGAAATAAAAGAATGGTTAATTATAGATGATAATGGAAACAGGAAGAGTTGTAAAATAAACAAATTTCTGATTTCAATTTTTTCTCTCGATAGGGCAAATTCTCTCTTAAACACATGAAAATGAACCTGACCGTAAGGTAATTATATAGATCAAAGTAACTTAAAGACCAATCAAGAATTACGATATTCTGTGCCAACACAAATTCGCATACTATGCAATGACAGTCACTAGTATTTTCTTCTTTCTAGTCTGATTTTTCTTTCTTGAACGTTTAATAACTCAGGTCTTCTTTTTCGTTCTTTGAGTTAATTCCACTGAAATCAAATAAAACAGACGAGAAAAAGCATTGCAAATTGTCGGTGCAAACCATATTATACAAAGGGAAAATATTCACATTGTGCAATACAAATGTACTTTTTACAAATATTTAATTTTTTACAATATTCATATCTATCCTTAATTGTATCTCCTACATTTCCTAATACATTTTGCAGAACATGTAAGTTTTAGAACATTTATATACGTGGAGATCGGTTCGCAAGATGTTTGACAAACACAAAAATACGTTTTCTGGCATAACAATGCAATTGTAATAATGAAATAATTATAATGTCATTTTTAAAGATATTACAAGATGCCACTAATCAGTTTCGTCGCATATTTCATGGAACTCTTCGACAAAGATCTCAGTTTTTCTCTAGGCCTTATAAGGCTTTACATAATTCAATTCAATGAAGACACATTTCTAAAATAATTCACCAATCAAAAGATGGTCGTTTCAGAAACTCCTATAAAGTTGTTCATTTCGTAATATTTTCTTTAGTTGCTAAAATAAGGTTTCTTTTGGTAATTTTTTCCTTTAAGCACACCTCGTAAATTACAATTGACATAAGTGTTTAATAACTGAAATAATTTAGAACAAATTGAAAGCAAAGCACATTTGCAATTACTACCGGTTGAAACTTTCAAGATTTTACTCAAGAACCTCATTAAATCCATGTAAATCAAAACGTGCATAAAAGTATGCTTTCCACAAAAGTATTACTTATTAGGACAATTACAGAACAATTAAGGAAAAGCTTAAACAGCCTGGCATATTATATGCAAATCATGCTTCGTAATGTCCTACATCGCATCGCATAGCATTCTTTAATAATAGTTCATTATGCTTATTGAGGGTCCTGAGCAAAGTATAAGGTCTAAGAAAAGTTCGGACACCCGATTACAGAATTTGCATTTGTAATTCTGCCTTCCACGTGCGCACAGGAGGCAGTTATTATATCTACATCAACGAAGGTGAGATGAGGCCATTAGAACTGTATACTCAAATAATCCTTTAGATGCTGACGTTTTGACGCTTATATATGTAGAAATGATTTGGTACCACTAGTGAAAACTTTTATCAAAGAATAATTACAGTTGGTTTAAACATTGGAGAAGTCATATTCAATGTTAACAAATGATAATAATACTAACGTATTGTAACGACGATTGAAAAGTAATAAAATAATAGTACTCACCATGCATACGGAAGTTTGTTACTAAGGCGTGTAGTCTTATGGAAATTAAATATCTTTTCAGCGCATTGATGAAAGCAATTAAGAAAACAAAAAAGTTACCAAAGATATATTATGATACTCTAAAGCAATTCCTTAAAAAAGCCGGAGAAGTGGGCGTAGCGAATTGTAACAAATTATTGACAAGCATGTTTGACTTGGTGAAGAGCTATGACAAAAATTCATTCATTGAATTACAGCGCCATATTTACGATTTGTGATTTATATGATAAATGATACTCCAGCACGCATCTCGCTGAAAATATACTTACGCTTTCAGTTGTATAATAATATATTGTACAAAAATTATTTAAAGGTAAAGAAATAAATTAAATTGTAATTACCGCAAACGACCTAGTCACGGTTGTTACTAGAACAACCAACACCACCATTGCCTCTCCAATCATCATCAGGTGTTCACCATGACCATTATCATCGCTAGCGCCTCCTTCCATTTCGCTTCGTTGTACAGTCGCTACCGCTCTATATCACCGCGCCAGAAAACTCATCGACTGTCATTTCGCTCACCTTCAGTATTTTTTAGGTAACCATCTCCTCTTCTTTGGTCTACCATCTCGTCATAATAGCTCATTTACTCGAGTAAGTATACATCCGAGTGTCAATAAAACTTCAAAAATTTCGAAAATTTCGTCTCCCGCGCTTCTTTAACTGAAGAGAATTCTTCAAGAGATAGATGAAGAATTAGTAGGATAAAAATTGCAAAATTGTACTACGTAACTCTTACAATTATAAGAGAAAGTATAGGCTATTGTAGCACCACTGGTACGTAATGAAACCTGCAATTCTTTCTTATTCAGAATAGTATATTCACAGCTGGAAAACTGTGAACAGGAATTACGAATACTACACTTGCATTGTATTGATTTCATACGTATTGCTAAATAGCATTTGAATAGCATTCCACACGTACTCCTGAATAACATTCTGTAAATTTTAGAATGTTATTCTGCGTCCATAAACTCCATAAACTGTTTTTTGTTCTCAGTTTGTTACATTAGGAAAGTCAATTTATTTGTTTTTAAGATATTTGACATAAGGCTGAAAACCTGTCCTATTTTAAACTCTCGTAGAGTGTACGGTCGTTTCTTATTTCATGACAAGTTTGTTCTCTATGATGAAAACGACACTGCCTTGTCACAAATGTTCGTATTATGCTAGCCAGTACTTAGCGAACTGAGGTTGATTCGCTAATCGTTTTTCCTGACATATTTTCTTTCAATACAATCTGTTGATTTCTATTTCCATTTTCTAACGGCGAGGTAGCGTAAACAACAAAAAACATCAAGTCATTCACCAACGTTTTCCTTTAAGTTGCACGCCTAGCACGAGACACTATAAGCGAGACATTTCAATAATTGAACTAGCAAGTGACATGTAGCAAACCATTCCGTGAAGAATAAGTAGGATGAACACTACCACAATATCGGCGAAAACCTCCCAGATACCGGCATACACTACAAGATGTTGACGTAAACTACCAATATTATAAATAGTGGCATCCAGTGACAAGAATGAATAGTGATCCAGTAATAAGAATGCAATCTGATTAAGATTTCGCAATGTATTGGGCAATCTTCTCAGTTTGACCAACCTCCTACTAGGAGCGCTTTGTCGGATGCTCCCGAGCAAATTAAATCTCGAAAGGGTTAAAAAAGTTTTGAAGAGCATAGAAAAGACAAGAAGAGAAGAGCTGACATATGATCACAAAAAGATAGATAAAAGCAATTGAACTACTTCCGGAGAAAAGATTATAAAAAAGCGAGGAAAGCAAAGATCTTCAGTTCAAAATGGAGAAAACAAAATGAAGACAATAGTGGAGGGAATATTAATTGGGGGAACAGGGTTAGGGGTCCCGGGAAAGAGAAGAGGTTTGGAGACTTCAAGGAGGGAGTGAAACGCGAACTTCAAAATTGGAATACAACGCAACCTCGACTGTGCAGTTTCGAGTTTTGCCTTCCTTCAAGGGTTTCCCAGATTAGTGAAGAATAGCGGAGCAAGAAAAAGTGAGTCTTAGCAAGTTTGTCCAACATGTTCTACAACTTCTGAAATTTTTGTGGGAGTCTCACATGCAGTTGTGGGCAGAATGAAAAGGAAAGCCATCTCGATCTAACGAGCAAGTGCAAGTGCAGCCCGGAAGTTTAACGAAGCGAGAACGAGAACGTAAAGAACTGTAAGGTTCTTGCTGTTTCTCTTGCATATTATTAATAACATTTTATTTGAAAATAGTCAATGTGTAAAGAAAACTTCAATGAAAATAAGAATTCAAATTTAAATAGTTTCAATTGCCCGTCGATCTGTTATCATTTGGCGATTACATTTTTTACATGACATTTTAAATTCCACACTTTCTTAGACTAATTATAATAGTATTAGACTAATTAGGCTATTTTAAAATAAATCACTTGTTTTAAAATTGTTACTGGCCGCCGTGAGCAAATTTGATGGAAAATTGTTTTGATATTTACAAGTGACCAAAAGAACACGAGCACAGAATCATTACTTTTTATTGCCAGTTATCGTAATGTTAAATAATAATTTTATTGAAAAAATAGGAAGTTACGCTTTCCCTTAGGACGGCAAAGTTTGCTTCTCCCTCAAGCAATACATTCTCGGTGATCCTCTCTACCTTTCCTGTTATTTCCTTGACAGAGGTAAGGACATCCCAGATCTCGAAAATAATAGGTGTCATGTTCGAATGTTCTGGCGTTTCATGGCTTAACATTTTAACGTGAGAACTTGAAAACATATTGATCCCAACAACCGACACTAAACTTGAATCCAACTGTTTACACGAACGTGTCTCTCGTAAGGCTTGCTCGCTGTTCCCCGTTTCCTGTGCCTCTCATTCCAGCGCTGCTCCACCTCGTTAATGCCGTAAATTGAAATCTCAGCGGCGCGCCGCCGCCGGGCGCAGGGGCGGAGGGGGCCGGGGGGGGGGGCGCTGGGACGCTGCCCTGGGCGCCGCGCCGGCGCGCGCTCGCCTCTGCGCGCGCGAGCGGGTTCCCAGGCCTGGAAGGCGCCTCGCCGCCCCGCCCCGCCCCGCCCCGCCCCGCCCCGCCCCGCGTGTTGTGAAAGCGGATACCGGAAACGGCGGAGGTGGTTTTGGTGTAGGTGGCAGTGGTGCAGGCGATAGCTAAGGCGGCGCCGTTGGCAGTGATGCAGCGGCGGCGGCGGTGAGAGAGGTTAAGACGGCAATAGATGTAGAGATGAGAGGGGGGTAGTGGTCGAGATATTTGTAGCGGTAGTGATGGAATCTTTCAATGAATCGATGGCGATGGCGTACTACAAGGTGTACTACGAGGACGAATCGGGAGGCAAGGTGTGTGTGGACGCGTGGAAGAATGAGACTGGAGAGACAGAGCGCGCTGTGGGAACCGAGGGGGAAGCGGGGCGATGACAAAAGCAACGGCGTAAGGAGATGAGCGACGTGCGAACCAGTACCAATACAGGTACAGGTGAGATATCGAGGAGGTGGAAGCGGCGAAGGAATTTGCAGACGTGCGGAGAATATTAAGAAGGACCACGACAGTAAAGGAAAGGTAACGGAGGATGATACAATGTTGGAGTAAGGTGAATAGGAAATGTAAAGAAATGAACATTAGGGAAAGGAATACTGCAAGGAAGGAGAATATCCACAAAAGGAAACCGAACCAGAGGAATGATAAGAAAAAGAACGCAGCAAAGGCAGAATTATGAGTAGGAGGTACTGAAGAATACAGAAAGAAATGCAGACGGTGAACCTACGTAACGAAGCATGAGAAAGAAGGCGAAGGGAATTGTGAAGGAGGTGAAGCAGGATAGAGGCGGAACGAAAAAGAAGGGGAGTTAGGAGAAAGAAAAGGAGCAGGAAGGGAAGAAGAAGAGATGGGAGGAGGGGGAAGGGAAGGAAGATGAAGGAAAGAAAGAGTAAAGGAAGGAAGAAGAAGGGAATGATAGAGGAGAAAATGAAAGAGGAGAAAATGAAGGGAAGTAGGGTGTTTGAATATGTAAGGTGATAAGCGCGCGAGGGCGGTGGCGGGGGTGGGGGAGGGGAGGGGAAGGGGAGGGGCGGGGCGGGCGGCGCTCCCACGCCCACGGCCCTCGCCCGCCGGCGCGCGCTGGTGGGGCGGGGCGGCGCCCTTTGATGTTCTGCGACAACAAGCTGCGTGGAGAGCGCAAACACAAGCGGAAGACTCTCTCCCCGGGGCGCGGCCCGCGCTTGTTGTGGCCAGGGGAGCCTGGGAGGCGACGTCGCGGCGCTGGAAGTCCATTTGTAACATGCGGACACAAACCATTTGGGATAGTTGTGATTGCTGCTTCATTAATCATCCGCATCCTGAATCCGTTTCTACCAAAGATATTATAATGGAGCGCCTGATTATATTATTTCTACCAAAGATATTACTTGGAGCACTAAATTATTATTATAGAGCACCTAATTGTTGATTATACTTCACAATCAATAAATTTGATTTCATAAGTATCTCGTCTCGACAAACTGAACATCTAAATTAGAATTTTGCATAATAAACTAACGCCTAGCATTTTATCTTATACTTCATTTTACTTCAAAGTACTGTAATATTTTCGAATTTTAACATTAGTAATTCAGCGATTCCGAAAATACCACAATAATTATTAGTTATGAAATTTTAGTATTATTTTCTTTTAATTTATTCAATGACAATAGATGCATCACATTTAACTAAACCAATCTGCACTTGTGTCTCTACAGATCTTCTATTAATTTTTACACACTCATGTACACTTTTCTCCCGTACAGTCGTAGGGATCAACATTCCCTCTCGTGGTACTTGTAGTAGAAAGTGAAAAATTATATCCTTATCTGTATTTATGTCCCTACTTGATAGGAATTTAATGGTTTGATTGTTTGTGATCAGGTGACAAAGGATTTCGTGATAAAAGTAATGAGCCTGACGCCACATTTTTTAAGGTTTTTAAGTTTTGAACGGTGATAAAAAATATTTTCAATTTAATTTTCACAATTAAACTACATTTATCACTAATATCACTAAAATTATCTCTAATATCACAATTAAACTACAGCTTTGTGGAAAGATTTGCAATCTAGAAATTTTATACAAAAACCAAAGAAAGGAGTAAGAACTGAAGACCCGTGTTTTAATAATAAGACCAATATGTCAAAGTAATATAAATTAATCAATTTCCACTAAGGCAGAAATGGAAATTGGTGGTGGAAATTGATTAATTTATATTACTTTAACACCTGTTAAAATATAACAGGTGTTACATGCGAGAGAAATATCTAGAAGAATAGTGTCTAACAAATAGTAAAGTCTGTAAGTAGACTTCTTTAGTTTTCCTTTCACACATAGTCTTAATATGCTTCAATTGGATATGCTGAGTTTGCTTTCTCCAGTCTGTCCGGAACGATGCAGTACATTCCCGGTTCATCATAAATATTCAACATGGCCAACAAAGTCGCACAAATAAAAGTAGACTGCGGGCAGATAGCTGAACAAACAGGCTCCAGTTATACATCAACATCACTGCGTCCACGTGCAAACAAGGACACGTGTGTACTAACAGACCGAGCGCGCTTACACGAGCACACCAGTCGGGACAGGGTCCGACGGCGCACCGGTGCAAAAACACGCCGACGACCTCTCAGAAACAAGCTGTACGCGAGCAATAGTTAACTCGTCGTTCATTGACAATAATCTCTACAATGACATGATGGAATATGAATGGTTAACTCATCGTTCATTGACATATATTATATTCCCTCACATTATAGCAATAATTGATAAGTAATGCGGGGAATGTCGAAGTAGATAGTGAAGTGAGAGGAAGAGATAACGGAAAGACTGGTGCCAATGATGTTGGGATACTAGCCTTCGGATATGGCCACGAAATCAATGCTTTTACTTTTTAAATATTGAATAGTTGGTAATCGATATGAGAATTCAGTGCCACACCCACATCATATCATGTCTTCATTCGATACTCATCATACTGAAATCAACGTTGAGGCTTGACAAGTCTCTTCATCACCCTGTGTTCTCCTCCCTTCTCTATTTTATCACTCAGTGTTCTCCTCCCTTCACATTTAAGATTTTAGGTGTTTCTCCAGCTGGTTGTATGTACGTCTGCCCCTTCCCTTCCAGCCACTGCACTCCTCACTACACACATACACACTCGCAC
Source organism: Acheta domesticus (assembly GCA_031308135.1). Taxonomy (NCBI): domain Eukaryota; kingdom Metazoa; phylum Arthropoda; class Insecta; order Orthoptera; family Gryllidae; genus Acheta; species Acheta domesticus. Next base: position 106,627,908 of record JAHLJT010008756.1, read on the forward strand.
CTACTATCCTGTTCTTAGTTTTCACGTGAAGAAAGTTTTAATTTAGCATTAATCCACTTAATGATCATTGTTTTGTAGAGAAACCATGCAAACGTGTGGAAAAACAACTGATATTATATCGACCTCGATATTTTTCTTTCAATAACAATAACGGAAAGGGTATCAATACCATCTGCGTTGGTACTAATTTTAATACTAATACCGATACCTGGATGGTATCGCAACATATTTACATTGAAGTATGTCCATTCGATTAATTTAAATGTGCGCATTGGCACTCACTTGACATGTTGCTTATTTGTGACCGTTAACTTATACTGAAAATAATATTCGCAAAAATAATGAATTTGCAGTGAAAAAAATGGTATGTTTAACACTGCCAAACGGAAAACGTACGGGATTCAATCCACATTTAGTGCATGAGCACGGGTGGTACAAGGCCATTTTGGAGTCGCACCAGTCCTAGTCCTTTCGTTACCTGTCTCTCTCTCTCTCACTTCACTAACTTCTCCATCTTCATCAGTCTCCACTTTCACTTTTCAATTCAATTCACTGCAATAATGTACTGGAATATAAGTCAAAGAACGATGAGTTAACCATTCATATTCCATCTTATCATTGCAGAGATTCGGAGATGATTTTAAGGCGGGAAGGCCCCACTCGGCAGGTGGGCCCACGGTGCAGCACGCGCGAGGATTTGAGCACTCGACGACCGAGAGAGCGCGAGCGATGCACACGGGGCGCGCATCCGCAGCGCAGCCTCTTCGCAAACTGGCGTTGTGCAGAGAACAGCCGGAAGCACAATGAGAGAATAAAATCTTCCAAAGGTTTGTCGTGCCTACTTTAGCAATTTGTTTAATTTGTTTTCTTGTGCTCTTTCTTTCATGTAACGTGAATGAATTTTTTTTGTGTTGATACTACCTGTCGAAAAACTACAAAGTCGATGATTTGCAGATGGGATTTAGTGTAGCCGCCTCCCTGTTCTGGCATGTCAGCCGAGTGTGCAGGTTTCTCGCACAAACTCTAGGTGTACTAGTCGGCACAGTGAATTAGGCTCCTTTAGTAGGTGGTCCCGGTTTTCAGAGTCGCCAAACTAGTGACTAAGTAGCATAGTTTTCGAAGTATTGATCCCCAATAATAGTCAGTCTGTAGTTAAAACCTTGAATGATATAAACATATCGGTTGATTACTTCAAACCGTGCATTAATAAACTAGTGGTTTTAAAACAACACGTTCTTTCTCGCCAGTATTTTCACGCAAAATTACGCGAAAAGTACAAGTTTTAAAAAATTGTACATGACCATATTTCAAAATCTACCTTTAAGGAACAGATTTCATGAAGGAAAAAATCCCTATCTTTAATATTTTAGTTGTGGGAAAAAAATTTGAACGTTTGCAATTTTCGAAAAAAATCAGGATTTTCAACGAACATGAGACCTGCTTAGAACAACCAAACGCAGTGAAAAATCACAAAGAATAATTATGTTATGAAGAAATACTAAACGGTTCGGGTGTAAACATGATAACTCACGCGGAAAGGCTTAAGAGATATAATTCAGAGATGGGATTTCAGTGGGTTGCATAAATATAACAACCAGGGGCCATCTACGGGCCATAAATTCAAGTATTTAAGTATCACATCACGCACGGACAACACACGACAGGAGTCATTGTATTGTCACGAAATCTCTAAATGAGGGCTATCATGATTTACGTTACAATCCTGTATTACGAAGTGACTTCGTTTCCGCTAAAGCGAAGCCACTGCATTGGTTCCTTTTGTGATGTGACATTTCAAGTCTTTTATTCCACTTACACATGTCCCAATTCAAACAACACAAACCCGTCGGTTCAAACGCGCGCTTCGCTGGGCTAGTGAGAGCCCGTCAGTTCGCCCCTTGGCGCGGCACGGCGCGGCCAACGGCTGCAGGGAAACCGACGCCGGCGCGGCGGCTGCGGCGCCGCCGACGCAGCGCGAAACAAGATGAAGGAGGGGGAGGGGGAGGGAGAGGGAGAGGGGAAAAGACGACTGCTGACACCGCGACGCTCCGACGCTGCCGACGCAGCGGCGGCGGCGACACTGCAGGTGGCCGGCCGGGAGTTGTTGTGCGCTTCGCCGTTCCATTATCCAGCGGCGGATTCACAGCAGCGCCTTATTTAATTACGCACACTCCGTCTTGCAGACGGTAGATCCTTGAGATGAAGAGATGGAAGGAACGGTTTGAGGGGCCGAAACGGTTCCAGAAAACTGTACTGTGGAGAGAATGTTGAAGAAAATCATTCTGAATATCGTGCATGAAAATGTCACTCTTCTGATCAAATCCCTGTCCAGCTTAAAGAAACAATATTGATCGTGAATTTTTCACCAGGGTTTCTTAAATTTACAACACCCTATTCAAACCAGCTCAAAAGGACCAGCATTTCTTTGTGAATTTGTTCTACTCCATAAAACCTTTTTACACTATTTGATAAATAAGAAACAAATGAAATCCCTACACCCTCAGCTTTAAATTGATTTTTCTCCGGTCATCCCACATAACTATTGTAGAGTTAGAATGGATATTATGGCTTAAGAGCAACATCCATCATCTCTGCACTGTGTTTGACCAGGAGACCTCAGGGTTCGAGATACGACCGTAGAAGATTTCCGACAATCGCTATATCGCTGAGTTGAATTCAACGACTTGGAGAATTCTAGCGACCGGCTGTCCTCGTTGGTAGTTTTCCACGGTTTATCCCATCACCATCTGACCAATGCCCGAGCAGTGCCTGCGCGCCATCATTCCTTCCTGATCCTTTTCCTTCCCCTTATGTACACACAAGAAGTCACTACCACACAAGTAGGGAGTCCAGAGTTTTTCTCATTAGGGTGGTAACCATATCTGATGGGGGAATACCACAATCTGACGTGTAGGTCGGCGCTGGATCTCACGGCCCAGCGGCTGAGGAACGCCGTCTCTTCCCGGCCGGGAAGGGACCGTACTTATGAAAATAATTACCCAAGTAGTTTGAGTGCCCGGATGTACTAAATAATGAATCATCAATCAGATGGCGATGACTATGAGGAAACAGAAGAAGAGGGCTGTGGGAGCGTTGAGCTTGATGCTTGCGGCTGCGAGGCAAGACGAAGCGGGCGGTGTTAGGCCGCGCAGCACATTCCGCTGCCGATAGAGCGCGTGGCGTCGCGGCGTCGCTCCCGGCCACCCATTCAAAGGGCGTTGCGTGCGACCCAAAGGGCTCTCCACCACAGCGGTTTTATTTCGTAGGCTGAGATCGGACCTCTTAATTAAATATTAATGATTCAATTAATTTATTTTTAATTAAAACAATTATAGTAAAATGCTCTTGTCTTGAAGATCACAAGATCACACCGAAAGTAATTTATTGAGGATGTCAAATATACCCGATCCTAATATTGATAGAGCTGTCATGAATATATTTTTAATGTAAAGGAAATTTAAAAATAATCATGAAAATCAACTCAGTTACATTCTGAATTTTAACATCTTCACATGGTGTCATATTTAAGTACGTAAAACAGTAAAACCTCGAATTCCTTTGAAACTCGAATATTTGTTGTTTGTTCATCTTTCTTATACTTACATTTTCTATCTACTACTTATATTTGAGATTTCCTGACTCATTACGTCTGCATGTTAGATAAGTATTATTTCCCTTTAGAATCGAGATATTCACGTTCCTATCTTTGCAAGTCAATAATGAGAAAAATTAGTGAGAAGAATATGTATTGTGAAGCCGCGTATTTACAATGCCGGACGAGGTGCAGGTCGGTGCCCGATCTCACCATCCAGTGGGGAAAAATGATTGTGGTCTCCGCAGGAAAACTCGGGAACTATACTTACGGGACTAATGACTTTAGCAGTTGACGCTCCCGAAATCACTAATCCGTCAATCCATCAACCGTCGCGACTGAAACCCTAGTACCTCCCGCTCAGGCATGCTGAGCCTCCTCAGCCGAACGCCACCCGCGCGCCCACCGCCTCGCTCGCCACCGCACCCCGTCCCCACTCGCCCGCCGCGCGGGCGGACGCGGACCTCCGCGAAAGGAAATTGTCATTCGATTGCATTTGCTTTGTTCCCGCGTTCCTTTGGCGCCTCCCTTATTTACGAGTATATTGTTTGGCGACATCGCCGCCGAGGCAATTTGCGGCCCCGCAAAAAACGCGCGATGAGGAATTCGCGGAGCGGCGCCCGCGGCTGCGCGCGAGGCAGCGGGGGACGTGCGCCAGGCCGCGTGACGAGCAGCCCAAGAGATAAGGAGCGGAAGAGATTTCATTCGCTGCTCGCAGACGTTCTTTGAAGATGGCCGCGTCAGAAAAGGTACAGAAAGCTTATTAATTTATAAATCAAACTCATTCAATATTTCTCTCTAATATAATTTGTTGACGTTTCGTGTAGCTTTAGAAGCAGATACACTAATAAAGAATAAAAATAGTAATAAATACGGAACGGATTTCTATGATTTTGCATAATTTAGTCCGTTACATCAGAGCATAGCTAAGTGAAATTTCTTCACATTTGGTTAGAATTGGATGCTTTGTAGATTAGTTTGTTAGTGTATATTTGTACATATTTGATCGATTTTTTCTGTTGGGGCATATCCGTGAAATTATAGTACAACATATCTTGCATATTTCGTTAGACATGTCTTTTGAATATTTCATTTTTAGTTACCCGTATACGTACGTATATACGGAATAATACACGTAACATATGGAAAGTTGCACGAAAAAATGGCGAATTTTCGGCAAAAAATTAATTGCCGGGCCCTGATAACGAAAAAGTGGATAAAATCAGTTGCTAAATTTAGAAAAAAATCCCCTCACACATGGTGTAGCCAGAATCCCTATTTTGTGGGTTCTTGATACCGAAAAACCAACTGAAAGCAATGCGTCCATCCGCCCATCTATCTGTCTGTCTGTGTGTATGTGAACCACACTAGCGCCTAAACTATGCGTACGATTTTTTCCAAATTGATGAACCCCCGTCCATCTGGTTTGAGTCGAAGCTCTGAGATTTTGAAAAACATTCATTAATTTTTGGGGGTACTTTACCAAATTTTTTCAACAACGGCTCCAAATTTTTTCTTTAAATTTCTTGTAGGAATAGAGTAAAATACGCTTATTAAGGTGTCATACGTCCGATTTTCACGGTTAACTCTAAATTTTCGAAAATTGCTTGAGTTACAGTTTTATTCGGCGTCTTCCTCCAACTACAAAATTGCAGGTAGAGACATTTTCAGAAATACTCAAACGCCATTTTCTCGTAAATGTCTGCAATTGTTTTTCTTCAAACTCTTCGAACGGATAGCGCCAATTGCACTCTTTTAATATGACGTAATGTTTATTTTGAAGTATTTTTTGTTTTTTCCAATTTTTTTGTAAGATCTCTCACATCTTTAATATGCACATTACCATCAATTTATAAACATTATTATAATTGAGAGAGTTTAAGTGCTTCAAATGACATCAAATGAAGTTTTTCGAAAACTCAAAACTTTTCTGTGAAAAAGAGCTTCAAAGTTCGCATTTTTAGTAGCGCTTAAATGCCATTTTCTTAAAAACGGCTACAAATTTTTAAAAGAAAATTGCCAATTAGGACGAGGAGTTTTTGTAAAATTAGTATTTCCGTTCTACCGTCATGAAACCAAAAAATGTAAAAATGTCAAAAAATGTACTTTGGGCGGCGATAGATGGCAGCTGGCAAGAGTATATGTGGCAATTCCGAATAGCTAGCCCAGGCCCAAGGAAATGGAAAACTAATACTGGACAGTCTGTGCTATTCTGTAGCACCACTAGTTTATAGAATATATTTATTCGTGAGCGTTAATTGATTAGAAAGAGCCCTTTCACAAGGAGGTTTGGTGGCGGGCGGATGGCGTTTAAACTCATTACGAAGATTTTCTTTCCCTGGCACTCAGGCAGTCACATTTATCGGTCACATTCTTATACATTCAGGCCGGAAAAAGTGCGGGAAGGAGCGGGGCCTTGAAGGTGATACCTAGTGGTTCGGCCAAGCCTCACCATGTCACAACTGTGGTGGCTGCCTGTGTGCCTTTAAAAGGACCGCCAAAAGGGCACTGTGGCGAGGCAGCGGTGCCCGGGGACAGGGCGGCCACTGCCCAAGAGGGGTCGCCCGAGACGGAGCCGGGGCAACCGATGCGTTCCGGTCTGCGCGCGCGGGCGCGTCATTGCCTAAGTCACGGCCGGTCGGCGAGCCCTCAGCCCGGAGGGGGATGAAGCAGCAAGGAGACGGCAGTTCAAGTATTTTGGGGAGACGTGTGAAGTGTGTTATAGTGACGTTGGACGACTATCTGATTGTGCGACGGATTTATCTTTTGGACATTGATATTCTGGACTTCTTGGCATCTGGTGATCCTGTTTTTTCTTCCGGCGTTTTGGAAACCTCTGCTTGTAAATGGTACACTCTTGTAAAAATCGTGAATAAATTCCCTTTTACGAACTTGGTCTTTGTCTGGTTACGACAACAACCCTAAAACTCTAAAGCAAATATCCGTGCCCAAGCGGATTTCGACCCCTACAGTCCTCGCGGTTCGCGGTTTATTGGAATAAAGTACAATATTTATATTTACTTCCCCGTATACTGTACGTACGTATAGTGTAGGGAAAGTTATGTAATGCTGCGCAAAAAACGGCGGATTTTCGGCAGAAAAACTCTTATTACAGGGATCTGGTAATGAAAAAGTGGATAAATTCAGTTGTTAAATTATGAAAAAAGAATCTTCTAACACCAGGTGCAGCCAGAATCCCTGTTTTGTGGGTCCTAGATACCGAAAAACCAATTGAAAGCAAAATGTCTGTCCGTCTGTCGTTGACAACGCTAGCAACTAAGCCCTTCAGTAGATAAATTGATACTTCCCGATTGATTTGGGGAATCTCGTGGCCCCTTGAATTTAAAACCGATATTTCAATTTTGAGGAGTACTTTACGTGAAGCCCCCGGACATTTCAAAATTTTCTGAAAACTGGCTCCACATTTTTCTTTAAATTTCTTGTAAAAATGGAGTAAAATAAACGTATAAAATGGGCATTGGTGCGATTTTCACCGTTAACTCTGAATTTTCGAAAATTGCTAAAGTTTCCATTTTTTTCGGCGTCTTCCTATAACTTCAAAACTGAAGATAGATATTTTTTCTTCAAATACAATTTTCAGCAAATTGTTTTCAATTAGCAAATTTTTTCCGTTCCGAGACCCGAAATCAGATCCTCAAAGTTACCGTGCCGCCACTTAAACCACTGCGCCACCCTAGCACCGTCTGGGCCGAACAGAGCCATAAAATGGTAAATGCATGATATAAAAACTATTGATATAATGGTACATACGTTTTACAAATCCAAAAAGAGATGTAAAAATGTTAAAAAGTTAAAAATTCGAAAATTGCATACAGACACTTCCAGTTTATAAATCGAAATTATCAATTTGGTATTAGAATGGTTTCAAATGGTTTTCGATAAAGTTTCTAAAATTCTCAATTATTTCCTACGATAGCAGAGAATTTTGACAAATAATATTCCTCGACCACGACTCGAACCAGCGAAGCTTCCCTCGAAGGAGCTGAGTTCGTGCTCGCTATTTAGCGACTGCGACAACCTTGGCTGTGCATGGAATTTACACTTATATAATAGTAATAAGTGTATGGTGGTTTCATTTCTAGCATTAGGTAGCCGAAAAATCCAGATAATGTGGAAAAAATGTCCTTTTGGCGCCCAAAGAAGGTATTTGGGAAGATCATCATTCATAACAGAAAAACTAGTTCAAACAATGGAGATTAGAAAACTAAGTTCTGCGAGAAAATCTGCGCCATTCTATAGCACCACTAGTTTTTGGCTTCTGAAGGTCTTTGCTTTGTTGGAGGTTGAGGCGACGAGGCCAGTTTTCGTTGTATTACTCAGCCATGAGAAAGAGGCTAGCAGCCCCGTGATCCCCGTTTTCACATGTAGGTTTCCATAGGTTTTCAATTTTCATAGTTATCGCAGGGAATTAAGGCAAAAAACTCACAATGATGTATTTGTAACCACTCGAAAAAGTAATATAATACAATTCAAAAACATTATATGCAATGATTAAACAGGTATACTCTTTGACAAAACAGCTTCAGTAATATTAAAAATTAAATATATTACGGACGAATTTCAACCATTGGGCGACAACTAGTATAAATTAAACTATCTTGCAACGTAGACTTCACTGTTTTGATGTATTATACGAACTGGAAGAAATATATAGATTATTATCTATTAAAAACAATTACTTATAATCTCTTAGAATGTCCAAAATTAGCAATGATTCGACCTAGTAACACAAAATTTCAGTGCGAATTTTTCAGGAACGTGCAAGGACGTATCAATATTTGTTCAGAATCAGTTGATTTTACCGTCACAGTTGAGGCAGTAGGAAGGAAGTGGTGCAACTGAAGAGTACTGTGGCAATAAGATGTTAACATACTCGAGATTAAAATACAGAAGAAAAATAAACAAGAACCCAATAAGAATACTTTCAACTTATTTTACAATAATATATTTTGGTATTTTCACTTGCTAAGCTTTGTGCCAACGTTTATGTTGTTTTGAATCTTAATTCAGGTTTCCGTAACCGCATTTGTGCGCGAGTCCCGGGTAATTACACTTCATGTTGGTTGCTATGCAGCGCTACACGTACTTCCTGCAATATCCATTTAATGAAGGTTAATTTTGCAGTTAGTACTTGTTAAACATAGTATATACGACATTACATGTTTATGGAATGTGCAATAATGGTACGGTTAAACATAATTCACTGAAATATCCCATAATGAGGGTTAATTTTGGTCAAACTTTTGGCGAAGTGTTGTTGTCTGTTTTCGAGGGCCCTTGAAGTACTTAAAACATAAATACAAATTAACAAGTCACTATTTATAAAACATACTGTTCAATTATGTCATATAAAAGGTGAAATGCTACAGAGTAAGATACTAGATTGGAATAAACATTTTTTTCAAAAACACATTTACACATGAATATCTTATTTGCTAAATGATCTCTTCTTATCTTTAAAAATTATGAAGGGAATAATGCATTGCATCATAATTTGGATGAATGCAAAGATCACGTACATTAAATTCGATATCTGAATTTTGAGTCGAAATTCCAGTAATATCAGAAATAACTAAATGTCAAATATCCATTTTAATGAAACTACTAATTGTGATACGATCATCTCAGTAAATGTATGCAGGTTACGCTGAAATTACATCGGATCATGCACGTGCAAAAGACAGCCTAGTAGGCTCACTCAATGCTGCCATTTGAAAGATCTCTTGAAAAGTTTCTTAGTTCTTAAAATTTTAATTAGGGTGATAATGATATAATTAAACGTAAAAGGATGTAACAAAAGCAAATCGTGAGTAGGAATACGTAAAATATGTAAATAATTACAACGCCGATGTCATAACGCCATTGCATGAGAATAGTTGCTGTTGCATGTAGTATTGACCGAGTTTCCTGTCTCCACAAACCTCCCGTATGAGTGTGTCAACCACCACAGATCTCTATCCCTTTAGAATTTACTTCATTGTGTGGATTCAAATGAGAATGCTCGAAGAGTTTGTTTTACAGTGCTAAGATTGTGAAGAGTGCTAAGATACATGAACTGTAGAAAAACAGTCAGATGTACACATCTAGATAAGAACACATACAAAATTTAAAAGAACATATAACACCATTCAACTGTTTTCATAAATTCCTCGTAACCACGATCCTCTCGATCCAGGTAAGTTATGAAGTACTGAAGACAATCACAAGCAATAACCTATCAGCAAAAAAATTAAATTATTAATACGTCAGAATGCGATACCGCCGACATCACTATCACCATCAAAATCACCATCACCAGAGTCGATGTCACGTCTCCATCATCATCATCGTCGTCGCCAACGAACCGCCTAGAAAATTCGGGAGATGAAAAGCGAAGAATTTCCAGACCGGAGATAACGGACACATAGTTGTTTGGGAGTCATCGCGATGGCAATGAGATAGTTGTTTAGTATTAAAATTCCGATTGAAGTTGCAGCTAGCCACTTCGAGCAATGCAACTGTGGGGCAGCACCTATGGTCCCTAATCTCTCTGTTACTCGCATAGCGGTTTAGGCAGTGTTACCAACGTTTCAACCCTTATTCTGTGATCTTCAGAATGAATAACACTTCTCTACGAAGTGCGCTGATTTCGCTTCTGTCGCTTTTCCGCTTGCTCCGATGCTCCTTGCTATTCCGATGATCGTTGAGATTTCCTTCACTGCTCAACCTCAGTTCACTTCTCTTATCGGCTGAATCCGTCTTGCTTCCTTTTTTTGTCATTTGTTACGTCCATCACAATCACTGGAGATTTTTTTTATTACAAGCCTCTTGAATCTCCTCCATCATCTCCACAGCGCAGCGTCTTCATTCTCCTTTTGCATCGCCAGTACACGTCTCTTCACTGTTCACAACTTTCCAATTTCTTTAATTTTTTCGCCGTCTCCACTTGCCCCTCCGTCTTTCTCGTCGTCGCCGCTGCGGGATATTTCTCCTCCTTTCCCTCTTCTTTTATCTTCTCCGTCATTTCCACCTCCTCTTTATCTTTCTCCGTCGCCACCCTATACTCTTCCTCCATCTCTGTCGTCGACACTTCTTCTTCCCGACTTCCTTCACTTCCTCCTCCAACACCACCGCCGTATACTCCTCACTTTCTCTTCCTCCATGTCCTCCGTCGCCCCAGACTCCTCCTCACGCCATCCCTCCTCCGGCGCCCAGGGCTGGCTTCGCCGGGACGAGCGAGATAAAACCGGTAACCGGAACGAACGATGCTATTTGGGCGCTCAGCAACCGGAGCTCATCAGGTTCCTCAGGACGTGGGACAGGGGGGCAAAGAAGCGGAGGAGAAGTTGCCTCCAGCAGCAATGACCGACGTTTTGGAAACGACGAAACCTTCAATCATTCAGGCCGCGTTGTTCAGTGCATGGGATGATACATTGTTTATTTCTTAATTTTGCACTTTGTATGAAAGTATGAATGTTGAATTGTACAAGGTACGAATGTGGAATCGTACTTAGAACACCAACAATATATTCAATAAAAAATATTTACTTATCAACGGGTACAGATTGCATTGGTGTGGTTACTTACGTTTTGTTTGGATATTGAAAGTTTTCCTATTTCATTAGCGACTGATTGCGAGTATGCACGGTGAGTAGTGAGGGGACTGGGAGTGGAACGAGCACATTACGGAGAAGGGTAGGTGGAAAAGAGGAGGATGGGAGGAGGGGGAAGAGGAGAGGAGGAGAAGGAGGAGAAGGAGACGGTGAAGGAGGAGAAGGAGGAGAAGGAGGAGAAGGAGACGGTGAAGGAGGAGGAGGACGAAGAAGGAATGGAAGCATTGAGGAAGGTGGAAAGGGCCTTTTTTACGCTTCAGACTGTCCAACCTCCGGTTCAATGTTGCGTTTGGTGAACAGCGAGTTTTCCAGTTCGGCATTCCACTCTCTCTCGTAGGCATCGGCCTTCTCGTATCAGAAATCTTAATCGTTCGATCGATAGTGGCTGTAAGCACACAAAACATTCGATTAAGGCGAAGAAACACCTCTCGGTGCCTCACGTTGGATGATCTATTGAGCTATTCATTCGGTTGCTGCCTGACGGAACATTATAGCAATTTCAAACGATGGAGATATGCCTCCACGACTCCTAGCGGGATTTACTGGTCAGACAAGAAGGAAATATGACGAACGAATGCCAATACACGTTTTTAAAGTACATCTTTCATTGTTTGGAATTGGCGCACCGAAAGGAAAATAGTTGGATGAGTAGCACTGGTAAATAACATTTGAATAATTTATTGTCAGTTAACGCATTATAATAGAGTTATTGAAGAGCTGTGTATAAATATATTTTTTGTTTGTTCCACGAATATTGAAAATGCAGTATAATCAAACAGGAATTCAACGAGTCATTCGGGTTATAAAGAAGTAAATTATGTTTCAAGTAATATATTTTTGCACGTCTTTAAAAGCCTGATCTCCCTTTAAAATACTTTTAGTGTACTGCTACTCACTTCGAGGTATGAAAAATGTTAATTAACTCTTGTAAACCAATACGATGTTTTCCAGGGTTTGACATTCATCATCTGCAGTAAAATGTACTCTAACATTTGGAAAGAATATCTCAGAGAAGATTTAAAATGTCGATTTTATGAAGTAACACAAATTAATTTCTTCCTTCTTAAGCAAAAAAGGTGAATTTTCTTCAGAAAAACTCATATTGCCGTGCCCTGGTAACGAAAAAGTGGACAAATCCCGTTGTTAAATTAAAAAAATCCTATAACACGTGGTGAAGCCAGAATCTATGTTTTGTGGATCCTTGATACCGAAAAATCGATTGACATCAAAACGTCTGTTCCATTTGTCTTGAATTTTTCTTCAATATGAGTATTTTTGTACGATTTGACGTCAAATATAGTCGCCTACTTCGAATGTCCTGAGCTTGGTGAACCTATATGAGAGGTGTTTCCAGGCAGTTGGAAGCTACGTTAGTTGGACGCTACGTTAGTACCATAAAGATGTATGAACTTTTAACATTATTTTTATATTATCATTGTACTCATCCTTGGGCAACTGCAGCGTTGGATATTTGAGAAGTTCATGATTGAACGGTGACAAGATTATTTAAGTCTGTTTTGTTTACATCTGTGAATTTCTTCTCATTGTTGGCATATGATTTAGCGGTAAGAAACGCAGTTTTAATTGTAGAATTTGTGTTGAAATTTTCTAGAAAATCGTTCGTTCTCGCACCTAATGTTCTACGATTTGAAATGAGTTTTACAAAAAATGATAACTGAGATGTGTTAATTCAGACATAAATTGAGGTATCAGACATAAATTGCGGTAAAAAGAGTATTACGTAACCGTTATTAAGAGCGAGAAAGTTTGTGCTGTTTTAGCACCATTAGTTTCTATCTTACTAATCATTGTTTTTATAATGAGTATGGATGTTTGACTAACTCGTAGATATTTGACCAAAATACATGTTGAGCCGCAATAAATTGAACTAAACATCTAATACTCAATATCTCAGCAATCATTATTTACAAATTGATTAGAATTACATTATAATTGGGGCAAATAAATATATTCACATCTTAAATAATAGGGAAACACATTCTTCACCACGAAAATACAAAGAAGAAGTTATAAATAAGTGTCACATTCAAAGAGCGAAGGAAAAACATTCCAGGAATGAAGTCGCGATGTGGCTGCCCTCGCCAACTACACGAGGTGTGTAAATCGTGAAGGAAAGGTCGGGACATTCCGCAGATTGTTAGATTGTGAATGCGATGTCGCTCTCTCAAAAGAATTCGCGACATTCCAGCAATTTCTCAGATCTCTCTAGATGTCGCGCACACCGTAGCAAAACCGCAAAGAATTTTTCACACCTGACAGTTTGTAATGGCACGAAGTAAAGTTGTGTGAAAAAAATGTCTTTGCGGTCGAGAATTTGTAATACGCTTGAACTTTCCTTGTAAATAAAGGTCAGTAAATAAATAGAAACTACTTCCTGACCAAATCTAAACCAACAAACTTTTCCTGACAGAAAGACTCATACTGTTTGGTGAGTTCAGACATAGTTTCAATAACCATAGCGTTGTGAATATTATGAACAGTGAAAATGACGATAAAACTATCAGCTGACTAGACTGTCAATGAACTGTCAGTGAAACAGAGTTTTTCCACTTCTACTGTATCCTACAGAGGGGGCTGGTAGGTATTTGATAAGGTCAACAAATTTGAGGTTGAGATTTTAGTGGTAAAATTAGCTTTAAGGATTCATGATAAAAAATGTTTTTTACTATGTTTTCGGTCTGAACATGTTTCACGTTTTCTGCCATATATTAGTTAGGTGATTGTGTCTTACGCGTAACTACTGCAGATTAGACACTTTTGAAGAAAATCATCTTCGTATAAAGTAAGCAAGGACAATGAGATACCTTTTTGTTGAGAGAAAAAGCGTTTTGTAATAGCGTTTTGATGATCCTCCATGATGCAAAAAATATTGCACATGCGGAAAAATGATAAGGAAATGCATGCTACGGTTTAAATGAAAAGTTCCAAAACCGTAAAATTCTTCAGTTTTACCTAACCCACGCAAGAGGCAACAGTAGATTCGGTGGTTAAGGCATTATCCCTTCAATCAATCAGCCCATACGATTTAATTGGTTGCGATGGGTTGGGAAATATTTAGTTTTTAAATGAGAAAAGCCGAAAACCTTTCACTTGTAACTAACTGTAGTATTGCGGGCAGTGGAATTGACCTAGTGCTAGGGTGATATTGTGCATCTCCACTGAGGGTACCGCTGACTCGTTCTACAACGCTGTCCGTGAAAACAGTATTGTATCACCCTCGTTCCTGAAATAATTCAAAGAATAAGGAGTTCTTAAATTATTTCATTTACTCCAAATCATTACAAGATCCAAATTCGGTATTGTACAAGACTAAGTCGAGACATATTCTCATTAATTCGACGCATCATTAGTCAATTCTGAGATGTGTCCAAAAATATGTAAATTACCTACGCGTTCTCCTAAAACGTACATTTCAAGTCATAAAGGGAAACAACACGTGATGCGTTGGCGATACATTTTGTGAGGACATGTGCGTCAACTTCCGAGTCTTGACAAATGCGGGTGTGATTGTTACACACGTCTGCATCAAGTCAGAAACATGTCCAATTAATATCCCGGTTCAGACCACGACACGTCGGAGCTGCAGTCGCGCACGCCTGGCGTGACCGGATGGGGAGTTTCGCAGCCTTTCGCAGCCACCACGTCCGACCGGTTTCTACATCGATCAGCTTAGGTTATTAACGCTCAGAGCCAGCCATGGACAACTCAGCAGACCTCGGCCCAAGATACGGGTAAGGACGTTGCGATGTTGGACGTTAGTCGATATTAGTTGTTGTTGCTAGGGAACACTGATTTTAAATGAAAATGGAGAATGGTACCAATTTTAAGAAATAGTTCACATTCAATAAATATAAAAGAGAGCAAAGAATGGGGCAATAGACAACAGTGACATTGACGTCAATACGCATAATTACATGGTCAACTAGGTACATCTCGTAGGATACGACATAATTAGAGAATGTATATGAATATTTATTTGTAGTTTATAGTATGTTATTTGTAGTAGTGGTCATATTATGTGTTAATTTTTTTCTTTTCTCATTAAGAGAAAGATCTAATTAAAATAAATACATTTCGTTAATCCTTGAACAGTTTATAATTTTGTCATCAATTTCCACAGTTTCTCATTTTCTTGCATAATAAATAAAGACATAACTGTGCGGTGAGTGATTTTATTTGGACCTTCTCTGGACAGAACCTCACTTTGGACCTCACAGAAGGACCTTCTCTGGACAGAAGCTTTTCTTTTCCCCAAACCTATCGTCAAAACCTTATCGCTTCTCCTTCTTCTTCTTCTGTACTTAATCACTTCACAAAGTTTCATTAAATTCATTCATATTCTTATTCTAGACGGAAAGGAAAAAATAAAAATGCATAGTGCACTCATGCTGCAATAAAGATTCGAAAAGAAACCCGCAAGCACACGTGTGGCGAACGACCAAATCTATTTTTGCCGCGGAACGTTAGAGCCCATTACTTCCCCACGCAGCGCGAAGGAGGAGGCGGAGGCGGCGGTTGCGAGCGAATGAACTCGTTCCACCGCGTGACTCCGCGCGAGACCCAGCTCCAGGAGCCGCAAATCCGCTCCCGCCACGCCCCCAACATCCCTTGCGCCGCGCCGCCCTCCCCTGCCCCACTCCCCGGCAAATTACAGGCTGCGCGCGGCGATATTAACAACTGCGGCCGAGTCGAACGGCGGCAGGCAGTGGCCGGTGAGTGATCGGCGGTAGCGATGGCGAGGGTGATTGCAATGGAGACGGCAATGGCGATGATGATTGGAATGGAGACGGCGATGGTGATAGTGCCGGAAGGCGATGAATGGTGACGTTAGCATTGAGATAGGGATGGTGATAGCCACGAGTATGGTGATGGCTTTGGATGGTGCTGGTGGCAGCGATGATGGTGGCATTGGCGATGGATGGTTATGATGATGGCGTTGGTGATGGCGGCGGTGAGGATATCGCGGTCAGGGTATGGAAGCGACGGCGGCGGTGGGTTAGTGCATTGCAGTCACAAGGGCGGACACCAGAGGCGGGATAAGCAATGGTTGAAGCGGGGTGGGAGAAACGATGGAGTTAGGTACATGTAGCGGAGGCACAGAAGGTGCAGGAAGGCACTTCTACTGAGAATAGACCGGGGTCAGAGGGTGAAGGGGATGGGAATAACGACTGGATAGCATAGAGGAAGATAGGTGTTCTTCAGGGAAGAGGATTTCTCTGAAATGTGAACAAAAAATGGAGTGCTATACACCCGGATAACACACGCACAAGGAAATGAGATGAACTCTGTAAAAGGCAGATTGAAAAATAAGATAGGCACAAAGTAATAGTCTTGATTAGTGAAGGGGTTATCAGAAAAAATAAATTAGAAAGACGGCAATGGTGGGCTCTGAAGCACGGGGAATCTCAGAACAGAAAGCGACAATAATTAGACGGCGAGCCAAACAATGACAAGAATTTACAGAGGACGGTACAAAGGAGTGTCAGAGCACGGCCAACCGTGAAACAAACACGGGCGGGCGGATAAGAAGCGTGGGCGTGCAGGAGCCAGAGATCGTCGCAGCAGGCGGGAGACGGGATGGCGATGGTGCGGGCGCACCAAAGGCAGGTCGGAGGAGCCGAGCGCGTCGGAGGTTGGGCGGGCGGACTGACCGGCACGCACGTTCGCCGATCAGGGCTACCAACGCGCACGGACTAACGTCCTAATTAAGATTTCCGGCGCCCGTGGCGGTCGAAGGGGCGAGTGAAGGGGCTTGTATAAACATCTGAGCGTTGCAGTCTCTCTGCCGTCCGCCCGCCCGCCCGCTAGCGCGCGTGATGTATCGTGCAGCGTAGGAATTACCGAGCGCGTTGGCGGCCGTAAGTAAAAATTAGCTGTAATTTATCGCGATTAATAGTGGCGCGGACGTGCCGGCCAGTGGAGGACGGCGGGGCCGAGCGGAGTAGAGGGGGCGGAGCAGGGTGGAGGGCAATGCGGCGGGGCGAGGAGGGGCGGGGCGGGGCGGGGCGGGGCAGGGCGGGGCGGGACGGGACGGGGCGGGGTGCAACAGAGCGGGGCGCGCGGCCGGCGCGGGGGCGCAGAGTAGCGACGAGGAGCGCGGGGGCGGAGTGGGATGGGGGCGGGGCGAGGAGGTGGGACGGAGTGGGAAGAGGGGGAGAGGCGCGGAGCAGGCGAGTGGCCGCATTCAAATGGGCCGTCGGGCGCGTAGCGGTCGATTGCGATTTATCGCCGGCGCTATCGATTTATCGCGCGGCCAAGCCGCGTAATTGCGGCCTCGCGGGGCCTTGGCAGGTGCTCCGCCTGCCCCACCCCCGCCATCGCTCCGCCGCTGCTCCGCCCGCTGAGCGGCAGGGCGCTGGGCGAAGAGATGCCGTCACGGGCGAACGGCTGGGGCCCACGCTCCCCACAAAATGCTCCCCACCCAATGGTCGGGTGGAAGGCGGTCGTGTGGACTGTCTTGGCTTCCTGCAGAAGGTGGGGGGTTGTGTTCCTACGGTTTGAATTGCCTATTGAACCTGGTCACGACTACGGATTTGGGCGTTAATCCCGTACGTGTAGTGAATGTTTTATCCCGAGAGTTCCTCACCCGCTGGAAAGGGACACCCGGCATTAACCTTCACGGCGGCTAGCGGTTTCTCCCTTTAGATATCTCACCCAGCGAGGAAAACCCCTGCTGGGGATGTGCAGACGCTCCCATCTTGTCTCCTGACGTATGTGGGAGTGTTATGCATGAAAGTGCGTGTAAATCAGGGTAAAGGACCAGGATAAGAATGAGGGAGGGAAGATCGCCCGCGTTCCGTGCATTATTTGTTACAGTATTTGATACATTATTACACATATTGGAGGATATATTCCGCAAAAACTAATAAAATTTTCAAAACAATGTGCATGACCTAAACGAAAGAACTAATTATGAAGAAAAAAAATTACTTGAAAGAAAAAAATTACTTGAAAGAAAAATCTCTATCTTAATTTTGTAGTTATAGGAATAGCCCGAAAAAAATTCAATCTCTTGCAACTTTCAAAAATTCAGATTTGTCAGTGAAAATCGGACCTACGTCATCTTTACAAATATATTTCACTTTCTTTTTACACCAAAATTGAAGAAAACATATGGAGCCATTTTTGAGAAAATTTTGAAAATGTCCCGAGAGCTTCATGTAAAGAAACCCCAAAAATGAATGAATGTTTTTCAAAATCGCAGAGCTTCGACTAAGGCCAGGTCGACAAAGGTTTACTGAGTTTGGAAAAAATCCCGAGTGTAATTTTAGTACGCATAGTTTAGGCACTAGACGGACGGATGGACGAAAAAAAAAAAAAATCGGCATCAGCGGAACCCCCAAAACTTCCGTGTTCCGTATTGCCGCGTAAATCTCGAAATCGATTTTCCGCAGCGTTACATAACATTCTGTACACCGTGTCTATTACTCTGAATAAACATACGTATACGAGAAAATAACTAGTGCTACAGAATGGCACAGCATTTCTCGTACTAGTTAGTTTTCTAATTTCGTTGGTCTGGACAAACTTACATTCTTGTCTCAACCTTTTGCCAGCTACATCTATCTCCGCGCAAAGTACATTAAAAAAATGCTCATGATGAAGATGAAGTTATCGTATTTGTTTTAAAAAATCGTTTAACTCATTCTTTAAAGTCGAAATAAAATTGGAGGCTCATATTATCTCCTTGCACTGAAGATTGCGTTTTAATTAAAATAATTTATTAATGTAGATTTTAAAATATATATCCTACAGTTATGTATAAACATTTGTGATCATAATAAATAATTTCAATATTTCGATATATGATTCACTGAGAAAAATGCATCTTTGAATTTACAGTTCGGACCGTTCAAATAACAATGAAGATCGTCACCTCTGTGTTCAACGAATCCAATTAATAACATTCAATAATAATCAATTAAATAATTAACAAAATTGAAAACATTGTATATAATTACAGCACAATTAACTTAAAACATTAATATACACGAAAATTTTCGTGTTTATAATACTCAAATTCCCCCCCCCCCCCATGAAAGATCCGAAATCCCACCTCTGCCCGTCAGAATAAAGTTTATAAACACCAAAATATTTTTCGGAATGGGTTGCCCTTGCAATAAATAACTTCAATAACGTTGGTTTTATAATGTGTTTTTCTTTGCAAAACTGGGTCGGGTCATATTTTTTAAATTCTGGAGAAATTGCCCAACCATCACACACGAATTCTCATGATGAATATTTTAGATCTCGTGAAGAAAAGTTTTCAAGGAATCCAGGGCTTTGAAATGTTCTATATACATGTTACTACAGCACATATTCAACCTTTTTTTAATCGAAAATTTGGTCCTCCTCCTACATTTAATCTTAAATAATATTTAACTTACAAATTAAATATTTTATTTTTTTCTTTCATAAATTCAA
Source organism: Acheta domesticus (assembly GCA_031308135.1). Lineage (NCBI taxonomy): Eukaryota > Metazoa > Arthropoda > Insecta > Orthoptera > Gryllidae > Acheta > Acheta domesticus. Next base: position 106,647,558 of record JAHLJT010008756.1, read on the forward strand.
GTGAGTGATTATATGATTAGCTTACATTCTACGGAGCGCTGTATCAAAGTAAGTTCTTTGAGATGTCTTTCGTGATAAACAGTAGTTTTCTTAGAAATGTCCTTGAGGGTGCCCCGTTGTGTTTGGTGTGTGCCATTTATGTATTAAAAATGACATACTTGTGACGTGATCAAGAAATTTGGTAACAAATTCGTGAAAAAAATTAAGAAAATAAGAACTCAAGTCTGATTAAAAGTGTATAGAAAGGCAAGGGAAAAGCGGTCAACAATGATTTGAAAGTAGACTAAAACAGAAGAGAAAATTACGTATAAAGAAAAACTACTTTCCCAGAAATTAATCTATTCCACTCGTCCGTAAATGGCGATCAGGTTAACTCCCAAAGTTTAATTTCTACTCAATTTAGGAAGCTCATCATCCAATGAGGAGTGAGTTGCCTCCTGATGTAAACGACCATTAGTAGAATAGTGTATTACTGGAATTGAAAGGCTGTAATTCACGTGGTAATTGCTATTGGAAATTATATCTTGAATGATCTACATTTGCTGTTGATTAATATCTGCCTCTAGGTACCGCACAGAAAGGATCCAACTACACTACCATCAAATGTTTCCGTATTCAGGGTGTCCGGGCTATGCAGAATAGCAATTTCGAAACTGTAATGATAATGGTTGAGTAAATATTTCATGCTATTAGATTACTTCAAGCAGTCGATTGTTTTGCGCTGCACTTGGACAGAAATGTTTAAGTCAACGCTCCATCCAGTATAATTATACTTCTCCACCTCTGTTCAATATTTCTTCAAGCTCAATATATTTTGATTAACTATCTGCAAAGGCTTCGTTCACGGCCACGACCATTTCAAACATGTCTTAGGGCTACTTTTACTCCGAAAGCTCGAAGGAAAGATTACGTACCTCACTTAAAGCAAAAATTCAAAATAAATATCTCTGTGTACAAAGAAGGATACTTCTGAGCTCACGTTACAGAGAGATCACATGGTATTTCATGTTTATTCACCTTAACTGCGTGCAAAAATAGCAAAAACCCGTGCAAAAGTAGTAGAATACGTGTCGGATTTCTGGACTTTTTAAAAATTTTTTACAATTTTTTTTACAAAATGTCCACAAAAGAAATTACTCGGAATTAAATCTCAAGAGATTTGTAAACCGCTGTACATTCTGCCAAAATAACCTTTATCTCTCGTTTGTCAAATGCTTCGTAGCACTATTCCGGGTGATAGAGGTAAATAATCGGTGAGGAAAATGCAGAAAAATAGTCGCGAGGAATTAACGCTGATATTTTAATCAGGATCTAGAGGTGCTAAAACACACGTACTTTCACGCTAAATTACGCGACAATTCTCAAATTTTCTAAAAATTGTACACGACCTTATTTCAAAATCTATCTTTAAGGAACATATTTTATTAAGGGAAAAATCTCTATCTTCATAATTGTAATTCTGACAAGACGCCGAAAAAAATTGAGTTTTTGCAATTTTCGAAAAATCAGAGTTTTCAACGAATACGAGACCTGCACCATTCTCTTAAACGTCCTCCACAACAAAATATAATAAGAAACGTTGGAGTAATTTTTTTGAAAATTTGGAAAATGTTCAGGGGTTTTGTGTAAAGTATCCCCAAAATTAAAATATCGGTTTCAAATTCAAAGGGCCGCGGTGTCGTCCAGATCGAGGAATATCAATTTTGGAGAAAATCGGCTGAACGGTTTAACCGCTAGCGTTGTTCACAAACGAATAGACAGATGGATAGACAGACGTTTTGCCGTCAATCGATTTTTCGGTATCTAGGACCTACAAAACATGGATTCTGGCTACACCATGTAATAGAGGATTATTTTTCTAAATTTAGCAACTTGATTTAATCCCATTTTCGTTACCAGGGCCCTGTAATACAGAATTTCTGCCGAATATTCGCCGTTTCTGCGCACAGCATTACATAACTTTGTAACGAGAAAGTAAAAAAAAAGCATCGTTGGTCCAAGATTATGAAAAAGTCTAAGGAACACAAAGATTATGGTAGCAGTGTTTTATCCTGACTAGTACTGACTAGGGTATACGTGGAATAATAACGGATTTGATTTGAATAATTTATTGTTGCAATACAAGTCTCTAGCGTGGCTCATGGGTAGCATATTAGCCTCCAAGGTGTGATCCTGGGTTGCCGGTTGAGAGAAAAATAAAGGTTTAGCTCTCCTTTAAATTGTCTCAGTTTCTGTAATTGAGTGACGAAGAAAAGCTCAGGCACGCGGATTTGGCTAATTACGTGAAGGGAATGTCTTGTTCGCCACATGTCCCTCTTAAGCGTGGGAATTAAACTAAGTCCAAGCTTCAGCGACTCCGTTAGCTAGTCGGCAAAGTCGGACAATTGACTCAAAAACCAAAAACATACTTACATCGTTGGCATAATCTTTTGAGGTTGAATCGTTTTAGCTCAGTCAGCTCTGAGCAAATAGTAAGCACGGTACTTTTAGTTAACAGACGACATTTGCAAATGTTCACATTCTAAAAGTGATCTCCGCCACATCGATTCAAAATAAATAATCCAAATTTTGTGAACGAGGCAGTCACTCTTACCTCCTTCAGAGTATTCTTCCTGTCTTACATTTCGAGAGAGTTTCGGGCATTAAAAAATCCTTAGCGAGGGCGAGTGCTTCTTCGCTTCGGGCCAATTCGCGTACCTCGGGGACAAGGGCACATTCATCCAGAGAAGATGACATTCGTAATAAGCGTTGCGCGCGCTGCTGGAGGAGGGCGGCGGCCGCAAAAAACCACGCGACGCCGCACGACACGACGTCTCCATTGAGGGCCGCAAAAATGACAGAGACAAATGACTCCTGCGGCCCGCCCCCCCCCCGAATTCTAAGAGGCCCTGTGCCCTCATGTTGCGCCCGCCTGGAACCACGCAAGAGGCGGTGGGAAAGAATGCGCTGAAAGGAAAGTGACAGAGACAAGAGCGGGAAGAGAGAGGGGTGGGAGAGAGAGGGGAGAGAGAGGGGGAGGGGAAGTGAGGGGCGGAAGAGAGAGGGGAGGAAGAGGAGGGGAGGAAGAGAGAGGGGAGGAAGAGAGAGGGGAGGAAGAGAGAGGGGAGCAAGAGAGAGGGGAGCAAGAGAGAGGGGAGCAAGAGAGAGGGGAGCAAGAGAGAGGGGAGCAAGAGAGAGGGGAGCAAGAGAGAGGGGAGCAAGAGAGAGGGGAGCAAGAGAGAGGGGAGCAAGAGAGAGGGGAGCAAGAGAGAGGGGAGCAAGAGAGAGGGGAGCAAGAGAGAGGGGAGCAAGAGAGAGGGGAGCAAGAGAGAGGGGAGCAAGAGAGGGGAGGGAGAGAGAGGGGAGGGGGAGAGAGGGAGGTAGGGGAAGGAGGGGAAGGAGAGAGGGAAGGGAGAGAGAGGGAACGGGAGGGAAGGAAGAGAGAGGGGAGGAGAGAGAGGAGTGAGAGGGCGAGGAGAGATAGAAGTGGAGTGATAGAAGGGAGAGGGCAGGGAGAGAGGGCGAGAAAGAAATGGAGCTAGAGAGAGAGAGGGAAATGTATAGAGAAAAAGACAGAGGAAAAGAAAAAGAGAGAAGTAAGAGAGAAAGAAAACCAAAGAGAGTATTAAAAAGGTTCCAACAAAGAAAGATGATAGGTGAGAGAGAGGAAGGTGAGAGACATTGAGAATGTAAGGCGCGAAGATATGGAAGATTTGACGAGAGTGCGAGATACACTGAACTGTCAGGTACTCACGAGAGAAGTCGGCGAGTAAAGGCAAGGAAGTGAGTGAGCAAAACAAGGGAGAAAGAGAGAGAGTCAGAGAGAGAAAGAGAATGAGAAAGGAAAAAATGATGTGGGCAGATGACAAATTTGGGGACAATTTGAGGAAGTGGAGAGAGAAGGAGGGAGAAGAGCGAAAGACAACACAGGGACAAAGCAAAATAAATATGAAATGTTTATAGAGTGAGTTGTGACAAGTGAATGATTGTGACACAACATCTGGAAGGAAAAATTTCTCGACATTCTATACTTATAGAATGGTATTCGGTACCTACAGAAAATGGGAGTGGTAACATATAAAAATCGATAAATAATACTGAAAAAAATAAACTCTCGAAAATAAACGACTCGGTTGTATAAAACACATACATCACGATTGCTTGTTCTTACACAGCATTACTCAACGACAAAAGACCACTCTTCCACAATGTGGTATAAATATTCTTACGACGCAGGTATCAGAAACTAAATCTAAGCAGTTATTCACTTAGTACAAAAATGCCTCCTTTAATTATGAAAAATCTCTGAGAGCAGCTTACAATCTGCCTTTGTATATCGTACATTCTACCTGAGGGGACAATAATCTGTAATATAAAATGACAGGTTATTTTTCGAAGAGCAATCACATTCCACTGGCCTACAAACCTTTATGACTGGGGGGAACGTGCTCGCTGGACAATGAGAAGAGAAACAATTGCGCATCGATGTATGCCCCTTTATAACTGCGAACAGCGTTCCATTATTCAAATTTTTGCACACGTGTATGATTTATATTGAAGTCCAAATGCAAACTCTGCATTGTAAAACACGTCACGAGGAAGCTATTTCTCTTCTTGCTGCAAAATCACCGAAAATAAACAATATTCTCTCCATTCCAATAAAGTTCGAAACGTTACCAGACAGGATTATCAGGTCATAATACGCTTAACATACCAGCAGTCCCATGCGCGCACAGTTAATTCTCAACAATTCAGGAAAAAAACTTTTTAAAACACAAAGAAAACAATACTAAGCACAAGCGCACGCGAATTCATAAGATCATTACTTGAAGATAAACGTTTAAGCACCCCTACGGTACCCTGCTGTCGCAAAGTTAAGCACTTTTATTCTCGGGCCGTTTTCGCTAATCGGACAGAGTCCGCGACTGTCTGACCGCTGACATCGGAAGCCACACGGCCCGGGGCGACCCGGCCAGCCAGACCACTGTGGGTCCAACAATACAAAACAAAGCAATCAACACCTCGAAAGAAGCCAATCACATTAATTTTTTAAATACACTATTTTACAACTCATTGTTTCTCAAGTGTGAGATCGATACCCCCAAAATCATATATTTTTTGTTGTCCACGATAAGCACAAAAATATTGATATAAGAGTTTTGATAGTTTTGTAAAATGTTGATTTTCCTCATTGGCCAGGGTAATTTCCGCTTAAAATGATCAAAATCGTGATTTGTCGTTAATATTATACACGTCATCAAGTTTCGTACCTCCAATTTGATTGAAATTGTCATAATGTTTGAAATTGCAACATTTGCAGTGTGAGAGATGTCTGTGAAAGTACAATGTCAGATATTGCCATCAAACGTATTTACAGCCTCACCAAATTCACAAGTGTAAATTAGAAAACAATTATTCTGTCTGAATTATTTAGATTCCTTTCCAAGAACACTGTGCAATTTTAGTTTTACATGGCACTAAGAAAAACATCTTTTTATAAGTTATCTTCCCACATATTTAATGTCAACATTGGGCAGTTTAACTCCCCAACTCTTCAAGCCACGGGATAAATGACGTTCACTCAATATGGGATTCGTGCTGCAGAAAGAGAATTCGCTGTACGATTTCTCGCGTTTTCCCAATCTCTGATTCTACCACAGCTCCAAAAGCATTCACATAATCATTATAACCTAGTTATAGTTCAAACGCTAACGTTCTTTGTTTCAGTAATCTTACCTCCGTTATTTTTGTAAAAATTAAAACCTCCAACTAATATTTTTTGAGTGAAAAGTGAGTAGGATGTTGCACTTGAATGAAGTGGCTCCACTGTACTATGGGAGCGCGTGTCGGTGAGGAGAAGCGGGCGAGGAGGGGAGGTGCGGGAGAAAAAGGAGGGGAATGGGAGCGGAAGCGCGCACACTGCAAATCCCCTCCTGCAGCGCTGAACTGGCGGAGCCTCCATGCTTTGGAACCGCGCGCTCACTGCCTACGGAAGCGGGGGTGGGGAGAGAGGCCACACGAGAGGGGGCGCACGGCCAATGGTCTGTTGTTTCATGTAATGCTTCTGCAGTCTGTTAAAACTCATCGGAGGAAACTACCGGCACGATCGTTTGCACAAGCCAACATCCATACAACAAGCAGAGGAATCGTCGGACGGCTTCTTAGCCCACGTGGAGAATCAATTACCTTGGGGACTCAAATCGAGGTTCTCCGATATTTTGCTGTGATCACAGATTCCCCCGAATGTCAACGTTAATTCTGTAGGCCATGGTAGTTATTACTTTTAAGTTCTTCTTAAGACTAACCGCCACCAACGTGTTCTCTACAAAGGCTGTCGTCTGGAGGTCAAGCATAAAACATTTTCAATACGTACTAGTTAAAAGTTAACCCATATGAGAATAATTTTGTCTCTCATTATTCAAAGAGCATCGGCGTCGCATTAACATTTTTATTTTTAAAGTTTATTCCTGAAGTTTTTGAAATTTCTCCTAAGCGTTGCCCTTACCGTTAATCTGAGAAACTTACTTGTCGGGGTAAAAAAAACGTCAATGCCTTAAAGTAGCGAATATCAATTTTATCTCTTCTTGGTGAACTAGCCAATATTTGCTGCTGGGCTACGAAAAATTACAGTCTTGTTTTTGATCAATCCTTTTTATCCAAGGAACTCCTTCCAATATTCGTCATGTAATGTGTAAACGTTTTTTAAATATATTTTTATTTGCAATCTGTTACATCCGAACAATAGGCACATCTTTGACAAAGTAATGTGTAAACGTAGAAGAGAATGAGAAGGAAAGCAAAGCCACGAAAAATAAACAGGACTGAAAAGAATGTTTGCACCTACCAAGGTTAAAAAACCCATCAACTTAATGGCTTACAATACTTTTCATTTTGTGGTACTGACGGTGTACACAAAAAATGAAACATCTCGAAGATCCTCATTTTTTTTGTCAAGTGAAGGAAATTGTTTTGAAATTACTTAATTTTTACGAGCAGAAAGGTCATCAAGGAAGTTCACCAGACAGGCGGCAGATGCTTGTCATTTGGTCAGTGTGCCTCAAATATTGTTCTTTTAGGATACATTTGTTATCAAGTAAATTTATGTTTTTGAGAAATGGTTTTCTCGTGCAACGACGACATTCGTTTATAGCCAAAGTGTTTGAGCGGCCACACTATCTTCTGTTCTTCTACGGGCAAATAAAGAGGACAGCAGTCAGGAGCTGTGGCGATGCAGTATGATGGCACCTAGGAGCACAGAGAAGCGTATCTTGCGCGACTGACAGGGATCAGGCTACGATGGTCCTTGATGAAAAGCAAACTGCGCATCTAGTTTGATGCAACAATGTCCACAGAAGCCCCGAACGAACTTCCAAGCACTGGGAGTAGTGAAGTGTGTATTGCTGGTGGTCTCCAAAGCCTTGGGCTTTGCTACTATGACGTACTATCCTAGCCTTGGGCTTTGCTACTATATCATGCGGCTTTCTCAATTCTAAGAAATGTTCACGTAATATTTAGTGTACGTAGAACAGCTAGCTTTTTATGTTAATATAAGTTTGAGAGTACACACCTCTCGAAGAGTCAAATAAATAACTACTTTAAATACAAACTCGGAAACAAAAATACGAACAAAAATGCAAATACGGAAGAAATTGAGTGTAGTCTTTAGTCTAAAAATTGAAAAAAAACTGTTCAGTTTCTCGGAAATTTAAATATCACTGATTTTTTATAATTCTGCACGGTATTCTTGTGAATTAGGGTAATAGTTCTAGGTTTTGAGAGTCTTGAAATGTTGGGTTACAAAAATTAGTAGTCATTAGTTTGTAATTCCCCTAAAATAATATTTCTATTTAAAAACATGCGGTTAATTTATAGTAAATTTTATTTTAATGCTCAAATTTTGAGCCAGTTGCAGGTTGTACGCAATAAAAGTAACAAAAAGTAAAATGGCAACATTCAGCATTCCAACGGAGAACTCAATGGGATATTGTCTATATAAATTCATTTTAAAAGAGTGAATGTCACCTTGCATTATTAGAAGATACCAGACAGATGATATCAAGACGAATTTAATATTTTACTGCCAGTTAAAAATCTCTATAAGACTAGAAAAAAATCCTGTGAGTTCGATTGAAACAGAAAATCGATTAAGACTCCTGGTTGGCGCATTGCTGTTTTCTGTTTCTGTACAATATCTCATCATCGCAATATTGTAGCGTAAACAAAATAGTGGAATTCTTTAAAATTTACTTACGAGTACAAATATCCATGCTGACACGTATTTTCTCTGGACTCACCTGAAAGAAAGAAAGTAATACTCTTAAGACAAGCAATAATGCAAAGAAAAACAGTCGTAACACACACATCATAAAGATTTCGAAAACATAGGCAACAATACGCACCCATCTCAGGTTTGTAATTGCATCTAAGAAAACAAAAGATTTGACTTGTTGTTAAGTAGAATTATTGTGATTTTTGCTCACTCGAACTCGTGTAACAGAAAAATATTTTTTGGGAAGAGAGATTTATACTTTTTCAGATACATAAAACATGAATTTTGAAGCCACTTAACGAAAGCAGAGAATCCATCCCGCATATGAAGTATTCGGAACATAATTTTCATGAGAGACGGCATGTGTATTTCGAAGAATATGAACTCACAAAGGGTATCAATAATTCAAGTTATAATCATAAGCCTGCATTTCATAAATGCACCGCAAAACATCAGCGTCGTACACATCTGTTGTGCCCTGAACCGTCAACGTGGAAGCGGCGGGGGTGCCGCCCCCCCGCGCCCTCGGCGCTCCACTTGCAGTTCGGATCAACGCCCGCCCGCTCCTCCGCGCCGCGCGCCGCGCCGCGGGCTGGGCGCGCAGAACCTGTCGGGGCCGCTCTCGCGCTCACCTCTGACCTCGCGCCGCCGCCGCCAGATGGGGACGCGATAGCGCGGCGCGGCGCGGCGCGGCGCCGTGGCGAGCCGCGCCCGTCCACTCGCCCCGCCACCCGCCTCTCCCTTTGGCCGCTCTTCCGGTAGGCCGCTCGTCCGTGTGGCCGCCAATACCGTGGCCGACGCGTCGGAGTTTGAGGCAGGCGACGAAATGTGATGGCGATGGGCGACGCAGGGATGACAGCGTTCTAATTGTACCCGCAAGTGGAGCTTCGTAGACGCATTCAATGTTGTTCAATCAAAAACCTCAAAGAAACCTCAAAGTTAATAGCAAATCAGGAAAGATTTTGTGTTACATCGATTGATTGTTAGTGATTCCGGGCCCGTCAACTAGTAGGGTCATTAATCCCTTAAGTGTTGTGCATGTTTCTCTCTCTCGAGAAGTGGCGATGGTCTTCGCCTGCTGGATGGCGAGATCCGGCGCCGACCTATCGTTGGCTAGCGGCGTTTTCCCCAACCAGGTTTCTCCCACCAGTGGGGCACCGCCCCAGCAGGGACTAGCTCTAAGCTCCCGACTGGTCTCCCGGCATGTGTGGTAGTGTAGTGCATGTTAGAGTGTGTAAGGGGTGAGGATAGGACAAGGAAGAGGAAGGTAAATCATGCGCGGTCCGTGGCCCGTTTGTTAGGGTACTGCTCCCGCATTCGCCTGGTGTTGATCGAAGAAACCACGGAAAACTACCGATCAAAGCAGCCGGCCACTAGAATTCTCCTCCAGATACGACTTTGTGTTAGATTCAAGACACAACTCTCACCATGCTGCATACTCGGATTGATATGAAATTTTACCAGTTTGTTCAGCACCTTTCAAAACTAGTGAATATACATTTGTAAGTGCTATGAAGCATTGCAAGCAGAAGTTCTGCGTCAATTAGTCTCGATACCTTTTCTGACCTGCCGCCTGCCGAATCGCGGAAATCGCCGCGCACCGCCGGCCCTGTAGCCGCTACTCTACGCCAGCCTACTACTAGCCAGCAGCTACACTACTATCAGCGTCTTTGTCGGCAGGGTGCCAGTTGTATCGGAGAGTATGCAGGGTGACAAAAACGGGCATTTATATGGCATGTTCAGAATACCAAACACAATCATTGGTCCTGAAAATGTTATCTAGATAAATACATGCATACAAACATTTCTCTTTTGCGTTAGGAACAAAATTTTCATTCATATTAGAAACGTTTGGCCACATAGTTTATTTGACAGACACTAGTTTATAATTTTTTTAAAATAAAAATACTGAATCACATTATTATACACTATAAAGTTTTATTTTTCGTTAACCATAGTTGAGCGTCGTTTCGATAACACGAATTTTCCCCCAACTTCTAGGAGGAAATACGCTAGTTGGGATGATATCACATCTTGGATGAGAGGGCCACTATTCTCACTGGCTCTTACTCTATTTTTTATCTGATTAAAGGTGGAGCCGGAGCAGTATCTTAAGCAAGGAGCGACGTACGGCATGCAATACTTCCTTCTCCGTCATGTTTAACAGTGGAAGTGGTTTCAACCTCTGGTCCCTTCTAGCCCAAACCTCTTGATCCAGACAGACTGCAGGAGTTCCACGAAATCCGTATCAGATCAGTCTTCGAGCTGAGAGCAGGCAATCACTTAGTGTTTCACATATTTATTCATACAGTTCTGTAGCAGATATCGTAGTCACGTAGAACTGCAGTTTTAAGAAAATTGACAACTTATGCATTACAGTGAGTGGCGGTTTACGATGTTTTCGGAAGTAGATAATGCGGCTGAAAAAAACATTCTAATGTAATAAATAACTATGATGAAACTATCCTGTGATTTTATTTTCAATTTATGAAGAGTCTGCGAACTTCATTGGCAAGAATTTACTTGCATTATGCCTCCCATATTAATCTCAAAGTAAATATTTTTTGTTGAGCATTCAGGGGGATTTTCTGTCGGATTGTCTCAGCAGTTAACAAGTAACCTTCTAGATGATTTCCGTAACGGCATGAATTGATGGTCAATATTTCGATAAGGGTGGAGCTACATTAATTTAATTGTAAATATATTACTCATATTCATTAAAAGAAGTGTAATACGTCCTGAGTCCCCAACAGAAAGTACCACTTGATGCTATTGGAAAGTGACAGTATACATTGGACCTTTCTCTCTTTCTCTATCACCCCCAACCCCCCATACACACATACATAAACAAACATACTCGCACACACAAATACACACACATACTCACATAATACTCACATATACACACATACTCACGCACACGTGCACATGCACATACATCGTCGAGACAATATTTATGTATCGTATCTCCACTACAACCACAAATAGACTTAATTATTTTCGCTTATAACGTAGCGATACGAGTGAGGGAAAACATTTCGTTTACAAAGATAATTGTGACGCCTGGAATCCAAGTTTGACCCGCTTTGACCCGCCATGCCAAGCATTCCTGAGAAAAATGTAACCAATTCGGAGCGATTCGATCCGCAGCGAACGAGGTCGAGAGGCAGGGGGCGTCCAAAATCGAGGTATTCAGAGCGCTCTCAAGTGGCCAATGCGCACAGCAAAACTATGCAGTCTTCAGACTTTTATGAAGTGCCTACGGTTTAGTTAGATACCCAGATACTCGGAAGAAAACCAAAAACAATGAAACTGATTCAATTTTGACTGAAAATGCAAATATTTAATTGTGTTATTCCGCCTTAACTCAATCTACGCTGCTGCCTGAATTCTCGTACTAAGTGCGTCACACTTCATGGCACAGTTGACGTAATGCGACAGCAAGCCTCCATCATTAAATATTTACTATTTACTTCTTTAATTATGGAACAACTTTTTTATACTCTTCGTATGTAAAGATTTGTTCCATTGTGTTTCCATAAATCCTGTTTTATATTATCCGACCTTTGTGGTTATTATTCGTGAAGAGTGTTTTCTTAAAATATGTAATACGTGCAGTGTAAGACGATAATATTTTATTTGTTCTTGAGGGACTTGAACGCTACGTTTTGGAAAACCATTGTAGGTCGTTTTGTTGAGCAGTATTTTTGCAGTTGCAAGCCACTAGTTGTGCGTAAATTTCTTTATTTTTCTTTTGCTTTATCATTAGAATACAAGGCAGTAGGTTTGTGAAGTGGCGTGTGGGTAGAGGAAGAAAACGGTTTTGAACCGTTAAGAGCTAGAAACCAAGCATTGAAAACAGCAATAAACTAAAACTTTCCAAGCGTGCATTTACGAGTATCAAGAGTGAACTATAAAGTCAAACAAATCGAGCGGTCTTCGGATAAATTAAATGGAACTAGTGGTGGTACAGAATGGCACAGACTTTCCCGTATTGGTTTTCTATTTCCTTTGGTCTTCGCTAGCTATTCGGAATTGCCAGAAACTCTTTCTTACCAGCTGCCACCGCCAAAAGTACATTTTTTGTCATTTTTTAATTTTTCGGTTTCCTATTGGTAGAGCGGAAACATTAATTTTAGAATATTAAAGAACACAGAAACCTAGTCCTAAATGGCAATTTTCTTTTGAAAACAAAGTGCCGTTTTAAAGAAAATTGCGTTTTAGCGTTACTAAAAATGCGAAATTTGAAGCCCATTTTCACAGAAAAGTTTTGAGTTTTCAAAATACTTTATTTGAAGTTATTTGAAGCACTTACACTCATAAATATAATAATGTTTACAAATTGCTGGCAATGTGCATATTAAAGATGTGAGAGATCATTTAAAAAAATACATATGTGTAATTTTTGAAAAAACGAAAAAATTCCTCAAAGTAAACTTACGTCATATTAAAGAGTGCCATTAGCACTATCCGATCGAAAAGTTTGAAGAATTTTTTTAGCCATTTATGAGAAAATGGCGTTTGAGCGTTTGTGAAAATTACGGAAATTTGAGCTAGTTTTCACATAAAACGGTTGTGTTTTCGATGAACTTTACTTGACATTATTTAAAGCACTTGAACTCATAAATATAATAATGCGAACAATTCGCCGTTAGTGTAAATATTACCGACGTGAGAGACAAGTCAAACAAATTACATTTTTGCAATATTTGAAAAAACAAAAGAATGCAGCAATATGGCGTTTATTTCATCTTATAGGGTACATTTAGCACACTCCCTACCAAAAGTATAAAGAAAAAATTTGGAGCTGTTTTGGAGAAAATCTAGTTTTTGTAATTTTTTAAAATTGCACATATTGCACGCAATATCGCGCGAAAACTACTAAAATTTTCACAAGAATGTACATGACCTTAAACAAAGAACTCACTTTGGAGAACACATTTTATTTGAAGGAAAAATCTCTATCTTCAATTTTATAGTTGGAGAAAGACGCCGAAAAAATTCAAACTCACAATTTTCGAAAATTCAGAGTTATCCGTGAAAATCGGACCCACGCCATGTTAATAAGTGTATTTTACTCTTGTTATATTTCAGGCGAAGAAACCACCTTTAGGAAGCTCAAGTCATCTGTTTCTAATTGTTTTCAACCTTGTCGACCTCTGTTTGTTAAACAATGTTATTTTATAAGCTTCAAGACTTCAAGTGAAGCCTGAAATATGAGTAACACCTGTACTTAGAATAATTTATTATTTTCACTCAAATTCATTTATTGTAAAAGTACTATAAGACCTAAGGTATCCATATTTGTTGTACCTTGTGTGGCCACACAAAACATCTTGTAACCATGTATTAACTTTAAGATTGTATACAAATTTGCATTTTTTCTCAGTATTTTTCAATATTGCACAGAATTTTTAATTCTGTTACTTTTCATTTTTTTATAACTTTGTAAAACAGCCTTCAAACTGACTGGTTGTTTTATGTGTCAAAATGCTCAGTTAATAATGTAAATTGAAGATTTGGTTATAAACTTTTAAGGTACATCCTCTGGAACTTGTAAAATGCCAAAACCCGAAATTATTTCATGCCATGTTTATCACATCTATAGTTCCACTAGCCGCTCCTAAATAACCCCCTAATCGTGGGCTGTCAACTCACTTGCGATATCTGTATGCTTTTTGTAAAGGAAAAGAGCGCTGATGAGGGCAATTTCTGAGATTTCTGATTGGGTATTCTCTGTGTACTAGTTCAACTCCGCTGCATGATCTAGTGCACGCGGAAGCTCACTAATGTGGAAAATGGTATAAAAAGGAACCGAGCGCTCCCGCCTATTGCTACTTCCGCGTGAGATGTAACCCTGTTTGTACGAGAAGTCAGCCCGGCCTACGGGTCGTTAGTAATGTAACGCTACTTGTGCGCGAAATGTCATCCTGGTTTTTCGATGTTGTAATTCTAAATTGTCAAGCGGCAAGTTAGCCCGGGTTATGTTTTAACGTTAATTGTCAGTGGTCTCTCTCTCAATGTGTCCCAAGTTGGACTTTTTTGAATGTTTATGTGTTGGCAGTGATATTTTATGTTTGAAATTGTTTATGAGTGTTACCATTGTCTAATCTTTTTCTCTCTATGTTGACAGCCTGGCTGCTCTCACTTGCGGGTGAATTTTTGTAAGGAAGCCATGTCGTTGTAAACGCAATTTGTTAAGTCGCCGGTCGGCGCAACTCTCAAGTCTGTCTTCTCAGGAAGAGCAGGGATTGTCTCTTGCAGCGACGCCTGAAAGGCTATTGCTTAGTATTGCAGAAGGGGCACTTTTAGACAGGTAACACTGAAATATCATTGCCGGCGAGGTTAAAAATGTGTTAACATTAATGAGAGAGAGCCACATTATTTCATTGCTTTTTTCTGAGATTGTTAAAGATTGTCAATGTTGTTTGAAACTTTAATGTTTCTAAAGTGTAAAGATTTTTTCCCCAAGAGGGTTTTTTTGAGATTTATGTAACGGTTGTTAAGTGCAGTGTAGTCACTGAATTTGTTCATGTTTATTTAAAGAAGGTACTTGGCAGGTAGCCTACCTTTACAAATTTGTATTTTTTACTTCTGCGCAAGCCTTTTACCCTCCAAATGGCTGTTATGACTTGCGTTTAGCAATGGTAGTTTCTATTTAAACAATCACTTTTCTAGATTGTTAATTTCAATACGTCGCCCTGTACTTCATTGTAATTTTGTTGTTTTTTCCAATTGTTCTAAAGTTTATTGTAATTCTGTATCATTGCTTTCAGATGTTTGTTTCCTGGGAGCAATTATTGTTTCAAAGTGTAAGATTTGGATTATGTATTTTGTATTTACAGGTGTTAACTTCAATATTTGTACATGCTTAGGCATCTTTTGAATCAATAAATGTAGTTTGTTATGTTGAAGTCATATTTCTGATGTGTCATCTCCTCCTGATTAGGGATCCTCTCCTCTCGTTAGATGACCGTTCTATGTGACTGTAACAGAGTAATAATGGACTCTTCAAGTCTTAGGAAAAGTTCGATTGCTTAGGTTTCTTGTTGACTCCGCAATCTTCCATGCGGCGCACGAGTCAGATTCCCACCTCTAGCTCCATACTGAGTATTGAGAGGCTAGGTAATCAATAAAGTAAATGTTAAATGTGCCACTTCTGTGGCTGGCGACCGTAAAGTATTAAATACATTAAATTTGTGCCAGTTTAGACTTAATATTCTTAGTGGCAATTCTGACAAATTGATTTTTCGCCCTTTCAATTGCAACACCCTATTCATACAAGAAATTTAAAGAAAAAATTTGGAGCCGTTTTTGAGAAAATTTTGAAAATGTCCTGGGGGGCTTCATGTAAAGTACCTCCAAATTTTGAAGAATCTTTTTCAAAATCTCAAAACGTCGACTCGAAGCAGATCGACCGGGGAATATTCATTTTGGAAGAAATCGTACGTACAGTTTAGGCGCTAGCAGTGTTCACGGACGGATGGATGGACGGACGGACGGACTGTTTTCCTTTCAATTGTTTTTTCGGTATCAAGGACCCACAAAAGAGGGGTTCTGGCTACACCACGTGTTAGGGGATTTTTTTCTTAATTTAGCAACTAGATTTATCCACTTTTTCGTTATCACGGCCCGGCAACGAATTTTTTTCTGGCGAATATTGGCCATTTTTTCGCGCAGCATTACATAACTTTCCCTATACTACGTATATCACTCCGTGTATACGTAAGTATTCGGGAAAGTAAAAAGAGAAACGAAAATGTGATGAAAGATGAGGACCTTCTAAATTAAAGAATTTGTATGAAGTCTGAAAAACAGCTATGTCGCCATCATAATATTTTGACAAAAAAAATGGGCATATTAGATAGTCATTCAGAGATGGCCAATTATATGACACAATGGACAAATAAGGCAAAAAGGCACACGAAGAAAGGACAATCTACGAAAAACGATACCCAGGCAACATTTGTATGGTAAAAAGAAATCTTCAGAGTGGAAACACTAATCTGATATTTATTATTGAACTAATTCTGAAACTGGCTGATTGCATGACAATTGTGTCCCTCGTATATTTTTACATATTAGTAAGTTGCACGTTATAAACAAGAATTAACACGAGAAGACCAAGACTTGGGTATGTCACCTAACTGCGAGCTAGGACACTTTTTTGCATTGGAAATATGTGGTCATATGCATGAGCAACACAACGGCTCGATTGCTTCTATAAAACAACGGAGTATTTGGCAATGGAGGTATTAGTTTTACTTGCACGAGCTGCATCATCGCATCTCCACGGCGAGATGTCAAGGGCACACAACCCACCTTAGCACCTGTTAGGCTGATTGCTTGATGTTTCCGGGCGAGCCAATTGTTATGGTTGTTAATCTTTAGTACAGTGATTCTTTTGTCCTGAGAGAGGAGGTGTTCATGCCTTGATTGACTTTGAGATACAGCACCGACCATCACATCTCTGCTATTGAGGCACCGTCACAGTTAAGACACGCTCAGACCTCCCGATTGGTCTCCCGACATGTGTGGTAGTATTGTCACCACCTTTCCTTTTTGTCTCCCTCCCAATGTCGGGCGATGGCACGATGGGTGAGGCAGTAACCAACCACCTAGCGCCTGGTCCAACAATTGGGGTAAAATTACCTCGCGTATGGGAGGAGACGGGTGACTCGAGTAATTCTCCCTTGTTACTCGTTGTTGTGGCTTTAATAAAGTTAAGCCACAACGCACTCATATAAGAAGGTCCTAGCAGACATTCTTTCCAAGGGAAAGGGTTCAAGATTTAGTACACTGGGATAGATTAAGAACACTTTGTCGTATGTTTTACGAAAATAACAACAAACAATATATTCTGTACTGAAAATTAGTACATCAACATAACATGAATTGACCATTAATGTCCTGTTTGAATCTGATATGCAAAAAAAACAAAAAAATTGTTACAACATGTAAGAAAAATCTAATTGCAAATAAACCCTTGAAATCTTCCAATTAAATTCAAAGAATGGATTCAAGAATCGGAATTCCAATAATACATAACTAATACACGATTATCTCTACAACACATTTCCTGAAATACACATAGAATAATACACACTCAAAATGTTGTACCTGAAATTACCATTCGTGTATAACGTAAATCGAATAATATCAATACCATGTTCTATTCAAAAAAAATATCAATCTTCTACTTGTTTTAACAAATTCACATTGATTCAATTAGAATGCATAACTGTTATCGTTATTACAATGTCTAATCTTACCAACACTAAGCAAAGTTAAATTAATTTACTCTTATGAGATCTCAGACTTCAAAAAAAAACAAAATGTTAAGTTAAATGCTACACAGTTGAACTTTGCATCCGACACAATATGTCAATCAATTGAATAATTGTCTATCTTTACTTCTGAATTCATTTTCCAGTAACACTTTTTAAATATCTGCGTCCAGTAACGAAACTGTAATTCGATTTGGCACACGGATATGTATTCAAAAACTCATGAATAAAGTCAAGCAATATTACAGTTAACCATCTAGTGAAATATGATACTAAAATCGTTCTACATCTGGCCCACGTTTCTGCCGTTAACTTGAAAAGGGTTTGCCGAACTCACGATGTCTCCCGCGACGTGCGAAGCCTTGAAGTTTTTCAGGGTCGTCCGGAAAGGAACTCGAACACGAGAAGATCCCGTTGACTGCACCGTTCTCCTCGGGACTCGCGTCGTTGGCGTCGGCGTTGCAGTAACGTCCAATGATCGAATTTTATTCGAGCTGGTTCAAGTATTCTTATACAAAAAAGCTGCAATAAATCACACATTGCTTGTAACATTTCTATTTCAATTAGCTACTCGTTACATTTCTTTTCGTTTCAATTCATAGCATCACTCTTGTTAAGTATTCTTCTTTTTTTTTAAATTATCCACGTTTCATGTATTTTATTTATTCCCTCTCATGAATAAATTATCATAATAATAAGATGAGTTACCTTTTCTAAAAGCTTGTGTACTGTCGAAATCTTGAACTGGCGTGGTCCGTCGATCCAAAAGTTTGTCCAGAGTAGTTCAGAGTACCTTCTCGTTCCGCTGACTTTCGGTAAAATGGCCGAGTTGGTCTCTTCTTGTTCTAAATTCTCCAATATTCGTTTGCTTTATTCCCATTGGTCGATCGCGTCGTTCCGCTGGCCGATTTCGTTATCACGCTTCTAGTACTAGTGATAAGCGCTCCTGTTAGCTTATTTCTAAACTATGTACGTCGCCTGGCGTTCTCTCTCGGTTAGTGTTGTAACTACTAGATCTTAAAATAACAGGACGCGTTTACGAAGAAAAAACTGATATTTTCTAGCTGTAAACGGCTTTAGCGGTTACAGTATGGTGCATGCGTGGTTAAGAGTGTGTGAGTAAGGAGTGAGGATAGGAGAAGGCTGAGGAAAGGAAGATCGCAGGCGGTCCTTGGCCCGTTTTTTATGGTACTGCTCCTCCATGCACGTGGCGCTGATAGGAAAGTTACAGAAAAATACGATGAAAGCAGCGGCCTTTAGCATTGTCCTCTAGATAGCGGCTAAATGCATCCCAGCTAATGTCGAATATTGGCCACCGTCAGGACGAACTTTGATACCTCCCGGTCAGAGGCAAATGCAATGCTGGCTTGACGTAACTCCGCCGGTGCTCCTCGAAGGGCTCGAGGTCGTCTCCTGTCTGTCGCTCCTCTCCGCCGCTCGCGCCCCCTGTCATCGGCTGCCAGCGGGCGCCGCGAGTGACGTCACCGGCCGACGGCGGGGGCGTGGGCGCCGAGGCCGCCCGAGATGCAAAGCGAGCGAGCGCTGCGCGCGGGCAACGAACCCGGTACTCCCGGGGCCGCCCGCCGCCGCGGGGCTGCGCCGCCGTGACTCGCGAGACCGGCGGGAGCATGGCGGCGGAGGCGGCGGTGGCGGCGGCGGCGGACAGGAGGTGGTTGTGAGGAGGGAGCGGGGGGCGAAGCGCGGGTGGGGGCAGGTGCAGGCGGTAGTGGAGATACAAACGATTGTGATGGAGGGTAGGAGCGGGGTTGCAGATGGAAACGGAGGTGGAAAGCGGGGTTGGATCAAACGATAGCAATGAAGCAAGGTTGGGGAACACCCGGGTTGGATGTTCAGGTGGGAGTGTATTGGAGGTGCAAACGGGGGTGATGGAGTGTGTATGGCGGGAGTGCAGAT
The DNA here is from genome assembly GCA_031308135.1 of Acheta domesticus. NCBI lineage: Eukaryota > Metazoa > Arthropoda > Insecta > Orthoptera > Gryllidae > Acheta > Acheta domesticus. Next base: position 106,667,007 of record JAHLJT010008756.1, read on the forward strand.
GAAACGGTGGTGATGGTGGATCGGAGGAGCAGGTGGCAGCGAGCGAGGGGGTAGAGATGGTGAAGTCGTGGTGGCAGGTGCAGGCGGAGGTCGAGACAAAAGCGATTGTGATGGACCGGGCGGGGCGAGAATGCGGGGGAGAAACGGTTTGCACGAAGGTGGGACATATGTGCAGATGAGTGACAGAGATGGGGAGGCGGAAAGCAAATGGAGCCTACGTGCACACAGTGGTGATGGAGGTTTCAAAGCGAGGAGAAGATTGGACGGAGGTGCTTGTGGGATTGGGACGGTGATGCATATGGTGATGGAGATGGTGAAACGGGAACGCAGATGGAACATGGATGCAAACGGTGGTGACGGTGATAGCTGTGGGTCGGAGCAGGGGTTGGAGGTGACTGGGGCTGTTGCGAGTGTCAGAGAGCCGATGTAGTCGAGGCCAATGTGGTGAGAGGGTACCGTTGAGTGACAGCAAGAGCGACTGGCAGGTCACGGAAGTCGGAGTGAGAATGTAACAAGACCACAGAGGGGGGAAGAAAGAAAATAGTAGTTGTGATTATTGTATAGAATATTCATTTTTCTACTTAGGAATACATAAAATAATTCCGGTGGTAATGTTTTCTAAGTAGTTACTATAAATACACAAAACAATCAAACACTCTTTATAATATTTACATGTTACTTAATACAATTTTACAAAATATATTAATCCTATCATACTAAAGTTGACCTAGTATAAAATAAGAATAATAATACAACAAATTTAATTTTAATGTTAACATATTTTAAAAAATTACAATTTATTTAATCTGACTAAATGTTTTTTGACATTCTGAGGGAAAGTCTCCAGCACTGTTGCAGGTAATTTGTTTCAATTTTGTGTTGTTCTGTTTACAAATAAGAATTTACCTACATTTATTCTCTGTTTTCTTTGCCGATTTTTGGAGTCATAATCCTTCTGCGCGACGTATGTTGGCTTCGATAATCTTGCCCGCACTTGCCCCCACGGACGACCATCTGATATTGATTTGAATAACGCACAAAGACGCGATTTCTCTCTGCGTTTTTGCAAAGGTTCTCGCGATCTAAATTCAGAATTGGAAGATTCTCTCCTAACAAGAATTTATGTTGGTATTTTCGAGAGATTTAATTTGCCCTAAACATTATAGGTCCTAAAAGTGGAGCCATATTCCAGTATCGGCCATACTTGAGGTGTGTACCATCATTCCCTTGTTTTTCACTTCCTAGTACGTGAGCTGAGAAATTCTTTAATCCAGAGAGCAATTATTCTGTCTATGTTAATCTTCCTAATTTTTGGATTAATTTATCATGGTGAAATCTATAATAATTGCGTGAACGATGGAACCTTCATCAAGAGAATCTTCAATGTTCTGACTGACAGTGACTACCTGACTCACATGAATACCCTACTACTCACATGAATATCCTCGTTCCCCATGACGATGCGAGGGAAGTAAAGAAAGGGAGGGAGAAGGAAAAATAGGAAGGGAATGCGAATAGAACAGAAGGAAACGTAACCTATTTACTGAAGTGTGTGTATAAGTAAGGGATGAATTCAGGACAAGGCAGAGGAAGGAGAGTTATTTTTACACGTAATGTATCCTTTTACACGTTTGTCAAAGTTATATGTGCATATGAATAACATTTCTTATAAGCTCACCTAAAAATATTATTTTAAAGACGCTCATTTGCAAGTCTGCGGAAGAATATCAAAGGAAAATATCCAGAATATGGATTTTTTACGGATGGATGTGAAGATATCCATACAGACGTTTTCCGAAAGAAATCGTTTTCGATAATGCAGCCCACAACACGATATGGGCAGGAGAATTGCTGGCCACATTTGGCTGGTCGGCAGGGAGCGGCGGGGACGTGCGAGGCCGGCGCCGTTGGGCAGGTTCGCGAGGGGCTACGGGGGGAGGGGGAGGAAACTGCCTTCCCCCTTTGCCCCCGCATTTGCAAGTCAATTCCCCTTCTTTATTCCGCGCGTCTGCCAGGATCGTGCGTTCAAGCTGACTTTTTGGGAGACGCTGGGCAATTTGAAATGCGTTAACGTTAGCATCGCCCGGTGATGGATAAAAGTGATCGTCTTCGGGAGCGTCTTGGGATGTACCCTTGCATCTTCGAGCTGACTTCTCAGCTACGTTACGTAACTCCTAAAGGGCAGTTTCCAATTGTTCAGTCCAAAAAAATGTGGTCCGGATTCGTCCTTTTTAGGTTGCATGAAAGGGGATCGCATTCATACAAAGGATGAATAAAAATTGCCTTCGGAACCGTTTAAAGAGACTTCATGATGGAACTCTTTCTGTGAAGGGAAATTTAAAAATTGCTGCCTTCCTGAATTTATTAAAGAAGTATTCACTAGCAAAATGAAGAGTCACACGATCATGAAAAACTGCCTCATGCATTGTCCACGTCAACATTCTGAAATTTGGTCGTCACCCAAGAATGTATTCATCTGTCAGTTCATGTGTCAGTTCATGTGTCAGTTCATGTGTCAGTTCATGTGTCAGTTCATGTGTCAGTTCATGTGTCAGTTCATGTGCCAGTTCATGTGTCAGGTCATGTGTCAGGTCATGTGTCTGTTCATGTGTCAGTTCATGTGTCTGTTCATGTGTCAGTTCATGTGCCTGTTCATGTGTCAGTTCATGTGTCAGTTCATGTGTTAGTTCATGTGTCAGTTCATGTGTTAGTTCATGTTTCTGTTCATGTGTGAGTTCATGTAAGTTCGTGTGAGTTCATGTGTGAGTTCACGTGTGAGTTCACGTGTGTGTTCATGTATCAGTTAAGACACAACGGGCACTGTAATGTACGCATAATTATGACTTACTTGCATCACTTTTGCAGACCGCCTACGATTCATTGTTTTGGTACAAACTTTTTCTCCATCCTAATGCACAGCTGTCTGTCTCTGCTCGAGTGCATCGGAAGTTTTGACAATACGATGGGTATCACTGTTCTTTGCTCGTTGGAAAGCACTCACGATCTTGCGAGAACATGACATCACATTCAATGTATCATACCGTGACACAACATTCTTTCAGATGTCTGAATGCAATTTTGAATTACATCACTTCGATTGTTTAGAAATTTAAAAAAAAATTCACATCAATGTGTATGTGAAACTATCAGTCTTAAATGACCTCAAAATGTTGCACGTTACAGGTTGCACGTTATCATACAAGAATGTAGCTCCAAGCACACAACGAAAGCTTCATAAATCGGAAGGCCCTCCGACTTTCGACAGTGGTTCATTTTCGATACCAGGTTATCCGCTGGCTAGGTGCCAGTACTGCTTTAAAGGCTGGTCAGTTTCAGGTGGATGTTGGGCCAGTGCAGTCAACAACGGTAATAACGGGCCGTGAGCGATTCTTCGTTCTTCTACATATCTTGATTCTCATTCTAAGGGACGACGATCGTCATCACCACCATATATCCCATCCGCATGACTGAAAAAGCGGATGAACTAAGGAACATATTTTAAGCTTGAATATGACAGTTTTTATTTCAATCAATATGACGCATTTATTTACAATCAGAACCAACTGACTTTGCTCAGAACTCCTGGCTGTTCTCATCCGCAGTTTTCAGTGTTTTCTTCGATCAATATCAGGCAAATAGTGGAGCAGAACCATAAACTGTCTACGGACAGCGCGCGATCTTTCCTTCCTCTGCCTTGTCCTGAATTCCTACTTATACACACACTTACGTGCTCTTCACTACCACACGTGTCGAGGGATCAGTCGGGAGCTTAGAGCTTGGTCTGGCTGGGGCGGTGCTATGATAGGTCGGTAGGTAGGTGTTGATCGGAGAAACTATGGAAAACTACTGATGGCAGCAGCCGACCGCTGCCATTCTCCTCCAGGCCATGACGGAATTCGACCCGTGTCGAAAATTCAGACACCATCGGGACTCGAAACAAGGACCCCGGTCAGAGGCACTACAGCGACATCAGGTAATGTCCTGAGCCGCCTCTGCCCCACACTAAAGTGCACACACGAACAGTACACAGCGAACCACATCTACTTACGCGGATGCTTGCTGATCTTTTCTCACTCGCTTGAAATAAAACGGTGTTACATATAAAAAGATCAAGAGGAATTAATATTCGAAACCGGAATTTTTAGCATTCGCGAATAACTGTTCCTTCTCATCTCATCTTCTAAGATCTCCTCGTCACCTTTGCCTCTCGCCTCCAAATTTGCGACTGTCTCCACTTCCATCTTCTCCTTTGTCTTTGCCCTACCTTCGGCGCAACCGCCTCCCTCTTCTGCCCCGCCGCTGCAGCCACCAGGGCCCCGACCGCCGCCTCCGCCGCCCGGGTGCTGCGTTCTGCTTCGTGCGTTGCCCGCACGAAGGGTTTTAATTATTTCCTAACGCGCGCTAATGATCAGCCGATGTTTCCAGGCGGCATCGCTTCCCCTGCTCACCTGCTTCTCCCACCCCCTCGACCCCTGGGCATTAACCCCACCTGCCCCCCCCAACCCATCGATGGCCAGCACAGCGCCTCCTCGTGCTGCCTTCAAGGACGGAAAGTAAACAAAATCACGTCGCAAGTCAATGGCTCTTTTAGATTGGCTATTACGTGCCGTAAATAGATTTCGGGAATATTTTTATATGCCATTAATTTTAACGGGAAACATCAGTCTACGAAGAATAAACACTGGAGATGGAGACCGACCCCGGTGGGCACGAACCTTTTCAGGTACTTTTGGCGAGAAATAAAACGTCCTTTCAGATATAAGAGACTGCGATATCTTAGCAGCAGCATCGTTGCTTCCACTTTCTGAGATATAAACGTACAATACTTAGATAACTATTCACATAAGTGATTGGCCTGGAAACAAAAAAGCCTGCACTCAATCCCTCACACTCCTTTCTCATACCTTTTCTTTGCATAAAGACTGGCCTGTAATACAAAATAAAACTTTCAGAATTGGAAGGAGTTCTCCCCTGCCAGGAGGAAAGTTGCAGATGGACGCCAAAGCCCATGTCACTACAGCTTCCCGTTCCCAACTTGTGCCTGGTGTGAAAGTGGGCACGTCGTTACGAAATCCTCGAGCGAGTGCCCGCACGTCCGTGGGGGCGCGCGATCACGCGTGCGGAGTGCAACATGAGGGAAGAGCCCCGCCCCTCGCCCCCGCACCCGCCCCAACCCTCGCGGGTCGTGACCAACTCCTGCAGCCGCGCTAGAAAGCGCCAGTGCCGCCGCGCCGTCCTGAGCGGAATCTTCAAGTCTGAGGAGCATTGCGTGGCTGGCTGCGATAACACTTGGAGTTGCGAATCCCCAATTTAAGCTTTGTAGGGCGGGTAGGTTCGTGTTCAGATAGCGGATTTTCTGCTCCTGCTAATGGGAAAGCCACCGGCGGTTTCCAGTGCCTAAATGAGAATTCCACAGACTGGCTGCTCTCTATGATTGCTATTTTCGGTGGGAGACAGGAATTCCAGGAGAACGCCAGAGAAAATTAAAATAAGGGTCATAGATTTCATGAGATTTTCTCTTTTCTGACCTGTATGGTATCATGGCCATTTGCCAAGATCTCAGGAGCCAAGTGAGGGAGTATCATTTCCGAGCGCAACTACTTAGTTTCGTAAGGGGAGTACGTATTATATCCCGGGTGGTGGTGGTGTTCCTGGCAATGAACATGACATCCGGCGTCAACATGACGTGGGCTGCCAGATTCGTCCCCCTCGTTTCTCCCCCATCGGTTCACCGCCCCAACCGAGACAAGCATTGAGCATCAGACATACGTGGTAGTATATAGTGTATATACGTGTGTGTGTGTAGAGAGAGAAGGGACAAGGATGAAGAAGGAACGATCGAGCGCCCGTTGGTTAGGGAACCGCTCCTGCTTTCGCCTGATATAGGAGAAACCACGGAAATTACCGACCAGAGCAGTCGGCCGACAAAATGCTCCTTCAGCACAGTGGTTGCATTCGTCCCACCTATCTAGATAGTGGGGAAATCCACCACCGTCGGCTCTGGAATCCTGGGATCTACCGGTCTACGATTCTGCGAGTTGGATGAAGGCACGATTCTGCGAGTTCTCAGAACACAACTCATGAACATTAAAAAGCGACAGAGAAAATAAAATACAAATTAAGTCTGAAGCAAAAGTGCGCGAGAGCGAGGGGTGAACATAGCTAGGGACGAAGCATGAGGAGGGGGAGGGAGGAAAGGAGAAGAGAGGAGAGTGGGGCGGAGGGAGGAGAGGAGGATGGGTCAGAGGCCACCAGCGCCGGTCGCCCAGAGTCTGTCGCGACTCATGTCCGGCGTGAAATGCACTTTCAGGCTAATTATTTAATTTGGGTTCGCCCCGAGTACTTAAAAGGCCGTTATTAGAAGTTGGGCGACGCCACGTGTCGCCGGGCGACCGACACTTGGGGATACACGCCGCGCCACATCCCAGCGCTTCGTCCCGAACGCTCTCTCGTGAGAACGGCTAAATATTCCCGATCGAAAAATGTTTTTCCATGTTTTAGTTACCTGACAAACCTAGTCTAACAATAGACACAACAAACAATCAGCAGAAATGAGATTGCCAAGGCCTATGCATAACATGATTAACATGAAACGAAATACCGATAAATGGATATTAAGTGAAATAGAAATTACACTAATGAGACAATTATTATGACTATGATTAACAGAGTCAACAAGGAGGAGAAAGAGATCAAGAGAGGACTCACTAAAGAGATAATAACTTTTTTCAACATAAGAGATCAGAGTGAGTCCAAAAAGACTAATACTTGCATTATGAAAATTCCAAAATTCTGTTCTAAAAAGTGTAATAATAGCATTTTATGTAGACTGAAATTTTCTCGTGGATATTTATTGCATTTTTTGCCTCTACAATGCTCCGTTCAATGAACAAATGAATGGACACACAATGAAGTAAGAATTCATATTTCTCTTGCCCAGCAATTTATATTTGCAAAGGCGATATATTTGAATAAGTTCAGCAACAATATGGAATGAAATCTAAGACTCAGTGATAAAGAGTAGAAAGGATTGATATTTCTTTTATTTTTGTACGAACTTACATCTGCAGTGTCGTCGGACCTCCGTTTACCCATTCCCAATGTGCGTTCTGATAATTCTTATACATGACGACGTGTGGAGTTTTTTCTCAACATTTAAAACTTGTTCTGTATATGGATTAATGTCAGTTCTTGGCAGGACTGTCAATGTGTTGAACGCCATACTGAAATATTCAAAGATAAATCCCGTCACATGTAGTTCTGAAGTAAGTTACAGTACGCCAAGAAAGTTAGCAAACTTTCCTAGCATGCGACGTCAGCCAGACCTCCAAATTATATTCACCGCAGACGTCCACGACTTAATCATCCTGTCTACTTACTGCAACTTTTATAGACATTGCAATAATTGTAATTCGTGTTTTCCAGCGCATCTCGTGTGTTTATTTCAAGCTTCATTACACTTGTCAGCAGCCCGTAACTTTCATTTCGGTAGATACAGCGATTTGTGTCTGTCAAAGTCCAATCCTGTGGTGACAGCCCATCTTTAGAGGCAATTCCTATTAACCTCGACATTTACAAAGCCCGCCGGGCAGTGGGCGAGACCGCTGTCTGTGTGCTCGGGCTGAACAGAAAGACATACGGTTGACCGGCGTTTGCGCAGCGATTTTTCCAGTGCGCGCCGCCCGGCCAGGCCGTCAAGAGGCACTCCGCGCCACAAAGCCGCGCTGTGGAGAAGGTAAACGCGCTTCCAGCGCCTGTCGTATTTCTCAAAGGCCGAAAATCACGAAAGCGGACTGCGTCAGCTAACGAACTGTTTCGGAAACCGGGCCCTAAGGAGCTTCGAAAACACTTTTCGACGCTCGGAACAAGCGGAGGCTAGCGCGTCATTCTCTTCGAGCAACACCGCCTCCTCGGAAGGTAGGCGAGTAGGCTCGCGGGGGAGGGAGAGGAAGAGACAGGAAGACAGAGGAAGAGACTTGGGAGGATGCGGAGTGTCTGCGGCGCAGCGACGTGAGGTGCCGATGTTTCGGGACGGCTTTCGACAAACAGTTGGAAGGTTATTTGGCTTTGTTAGATACTACAATCAGTTTTCAGTAGAATGGTAATCTGTACACAGGAGAAAACACATTTAAAATAAATCTATTGTTCCGCATACAAATTTTCAAGAGGATACAATTGCTCACCACTCGGTGCTTTGTGGAATTTTCACTTCTCCTGAAAGGTGGATCTCAATTTGCGACTATCCTACATCGATTTTCCTCTTGCTTGCCCAAACGAACCACTATTCGGTCGGTTCTGTTGAGTTGGTTCTGTTGAGTCTATTCTGTTGAGTTGGAACAAATATCATTGAAATGTATCTGTAAATGTGCTTCTCAGCCAGATAAGAGACAAGGTTCATTATCATGGATAATGTGAGGAAAACGTGTGTAAGTAAAGGGTGAGGATCGGACAAGGCATAAAGAGAGAAGAATTGATGCCCCGGGCTGCCTCAGCCGGTTTAAGACATCGAAAGGGGGTGTTTCGATAGGTGACGTAGAGGGGAGACGATACGTGACATAATAAAATACAGGATGTATTCAATATCACACACACATCATTTCGAAATAACACATTGTCTAGAAGTTACATGAATGTGTGCTGCATGAAGAGATACCTGATAACGTATTTCTAATAGTGAACTTATGGACACATTTTACAGGACAGACTACAATCCAACGGCTGGTGTTCGATAACAAACGACTCACGATCTACCGTATACCAACTGACGTTATATCAATGTGCACAATTTTAAACACGTTCAAAAAATGCTCTAGCGAACGAGTTGAAAACCAATTAAGAACTTTATCTAGTTTCCTGTACGTTTCCTATCAAATTACAAAAAAATATTTGGGTGTTGATAATTGTGGAATCACACCTTTAACAAAGCATATCTTCTAGGAATGGCCCGTTTAACTGAAGTCAACATCAGATATCAGAAACGTTTTTCTGTACACAATGCACTACATCAGAGAGAGAGTGTGCCATTTGCTCGATAGCCGTCGCAAATCCACCACCCTCGGCAATGAAACCCTCTTCTCCAGGAAGCTTCAGTTGCCGTCTAACAACGACACAGGCTACCACAGCAGGTGCTCATCATAACAGAACGTTATTCACGCACATAAAAAGCAGGCGGGGGAGCGGTGTCAGCAGTAAAGCCACTCCCCGCTCACCACCATGCGGCCTTCGCCAACGCCCTCCGGCCCTCGCCAGGAGCCGGTCACTCTTTGGCGCCGATATCGATGCTCTGAATACGACTACTATTCATCACGTGCTTCATTATGGCATACACTCTACGTTGGCATAACGCGTTGGAGATATGAATCACTTCTACAAGACCAGTTCCGAGAGAGGAAATGATGCATATGATTAATTATCACTTAGAAAAATTCACTACGACTCAAATCATTATAATTAAAGTTGAGTTTTACTTGCCTAATTCATCCAGGATGAAAGTTTAAGTGCTCAGGTTTATTGAATGGACAAATGCATATTCTATTTTTTAATGAATAAAGTGTATGAAAGTAACAGGTCGCTTTAAAATTCGTAAAAACTATAACAAAGTTTAACTTAGCAAGAGAATGATGTTAAATGTTTAGTAAGCATACGAAATCTGAGAGAAGAAATCGCCAGTAGGCGTTTATAAAAAGTCATAAAATAAAAGGTTATAAATTGTCACCTGATCGTAAACAGTATTATAAAATTGATTCCACATTAAAAGCAATATTATTCCGGTTTTCTTTCGTATCATATTCAAAATGTTCATAAATTAAATTGTTTTATTGAATGAGATAATTTTTTGATTGACTGATTTTGATTGATTGAGATAAATTGAATTTTTATTGAGGAACACAAAAAATGTTTTTTTATTGATTTTTCTAGAATTTTTCTATGAGCGTAATAAATAGGTATATGGTAATGGCAGAAAATGTCCTGACGTTTGAATTGCTTTGTTATTTTTGATCAACTCTTAATCTGATTTTGAAACAACATTACTGTCAGGGGCAACTTATAGAAGACCATTTTTCCAAAGTGTATGTTCTTGTTACTAGTTTGAGGCTTTTACTTACTTGTAAGTCGCCGCAGTCATTTTGACATTTGTTATAAGATGAGGATGAAATAAATATTATGTATGAATAATGATAGAGAAAATGTAAATTATGATGGATGATAGCTCAGTATCTTTTTACAAAAATTGTGGTATACTACGTAGGAAAAATGGAAAACGGAATTCTAAAAAAAAATATCAGAGATGAAAGAAAGAAATATTGCAACTCTAGGATCGTTAATATTATATTTTACTGATTCTAAAGAAAAGCGATTACTGATCGATTGAATTATATATTACTGAAATGGAAGTAAATCGCAATTCCTTTCCAAATCTGTTACACACGAGTTGAGAACTGGAGAAAACAAATAAAGTCTTGGGAATGACTTGTATCAATCCTTTGACAGAAATCTGCAGAGTATTTTACAATATACTTTACCTCAAATAACCCAACCATCCAACAATACATATATAGAGGTGATTCAGAAGGAATGGGAAATATTTTAGGAGGTGGTAGCATAGACGAATTGCAATAAAAGCTTCCTATACGATTTGTGCTCAATCCTCATTCAGTACAGAGATACAGCTGTTGGGATTGAACCTAGTGCAGTTTATGTTTCGTGTGTTGGTACACCGGTTGCGAAGGGCGTTTTTAACGAATGTCAACTGTAGTGTGTTGATGTTCAATTTGTGAAGTTTTTCTTTAGTATACATTTATTTTTTCAACTGTCAATTGCGATTTATTATCCAAGTCTTCTACTGTACTGTATCGTTTAAGCATGTCGCACGTATTTAAATATGCTGAAATTGTCGATATGGTATTTATGTATGTGTTTTGTGATGGGAACGCTGCTGCTACTTGTAGAGAATACAGCATACGATTTCTTAACCGCAGAGTACCATATTCAAGAGTGTCTACTCGTCTTTTCATTACACTGCGTGATACTGGTGCGGTACGCAGCCGTCGTATTTTATCTGAACGTGTAAATGAACAGACTGAGGATGAAGTAAAGACATTGAGGCGGTCCTTCAACACAAACACATTGAATTTCTGCACGTGTAGGTGTTTCCATAGACAAGAGTCTGGCGGACATTACGTATGAATGGGTTGCATTCGTATTACTTACAGGCCATTCAACACCTTCGAGCAGGATATGAAGATAGAAGATTATAATTTCGTCGTTGGATACCTGAAAATCGCCAAATCATCCCATTTTTAATATTCAGTGATGAAGCTACTTTCACTCGTGACGGCATCAATGACACTCATAATTTACATCTGTGATCTGAAAAAAAACGCACATGCCACTGAACACATTTTCAAGAACGCTTTTCTGTAAATGTGTGGTTTGGTTTGACAATCGCTTGAGTGGGCCTGTTGTGCTACCGCATCGTCTTACAGGACTCACTTATATGCACTTCTTGAAAATGAACTTCCAGCGTTATTGGAAGAGATTCCTTTGGCTACAAGAACGCGTATGTTCTTCCAGTATCACGGGGCTCCTGTACATTCAAGTCGTCCGGTGACACGACATCTAACCCTAACATTGCCCGCAAGATAGATCGGTAGAAAAGGTCTTTTCTTTGCCACCAAGGTCCCCGGCCTTAACCCATTTGTATGTTTGCCTGTAGGGGATGGTTGAAAGGCGAAGTCTACCAAAAAACGTTAACCCAAGAGCCGATTTAATCGTTCCGATTATGCGTATTGCAGACCTCATCAATTAACGCCAAGACCCTTGGTATTATCAAAGGAAGTGAAAAATGCATTGAAGTTGGTGGTGGAATTTTTGAAAATGAAATTTGAATGTTGCTCATTTGCCTTAGCTTTAAATTTGTTTGGATTAAATGCCAACAGCTGTATCTATGTACTGAATGAGGATTGAACATCTGTTATATGGAAGTTTTATTGCAATTCGTCTATGCTACCACCTTCTAAAATAGTTACCATTTCTCCTGAATTGCCTGTATGTATGTGTATAAAACAAAGAAAGTACGTTTGTTTTTATGAAGAACAACAAAAGTCGTTTTATTCACCTCTTTAAATGAGAAATACAATATTTGTTTAGGGACATTACGACCCGTATTCATATGATAGTGTAACAATCTGTTATTTTTTATTAATCATTATTAGAAGAATTATTTCGTCTTCTTGGTCTAGATCAGCACATTTTACGTCCAAAAAGTTGATTGTGGTAGAAATATTCAAAGATGTAGAGCACGTATGCTCATTACCACAGAGAACTGTATAATTTAGTGACGTTCCTCGAAATCCTTATCCTCTAAGTCTCTATAATATTCGAAGACAAGGTCATTTCACAGTAGTTTTCTACGAAAACCGTGGAGCGGTCCACTCTCTCCTGATGAAATCGCACACTTCTCGGAACCTGTGTTAACATTTGAATAGGATCATTTTGTTATATCCTACATCTCACGTTCCAAAATATAAACGTAGGTTCTTGTGCTCGATAACAAAACCAACTCCCTCTGTTAAGCACGTGGTTAGTCAGGAATCTGATAACTTAATAACTAGAAGCGTATTCTAATTCGTATTGTTCCTGGCAAAACAAAATTATCATCGTTATATTCTTTTGGTGATAAACTGTGGCGGACCCTAACATTTTCAGTCAATAAAATCTTGGTCCAAATTACGCTTCTAAAAGATACTGTACCGTGAAAACATTTTAAACTAAAAAAACAATTTTTCATTTGAGATAGCCATGCTTCTCGAACCAGTTCACAAGATTCCTTTCAGAAGGATTCTTCTAAACAATCGGTTTTCTTGTGAAGGATACAAATTAAAAGACAGAGACAGCAGGATAAGTGAACATTTGATATTTTTGGCTTGTACAGGCCGAAGAGAAATAGATATTATTTGTTTGCCTCCAAGAACTTTGTACGAACATTAAAAATGTTTTTACGAACTCCATTGATTTCACGCATTCGGAGAGTTCGACAGAAAGCTGCTCTGGAATACACAATTTTTATGTTCTGAATCTCGAACTTCTGTGTTATTCCAAACGAGTCTCGATATCGAGTCACGTAACCCCATCTAATCTCTTCAAATGTGAGACATCGGAAATCCAAAACACATTTTTGATGTGCCTAACATAATGCTACTCGTCTGAGTGTTTGGTGCTATATACTTCCATGATTTTTATTGTATACAAATATACAGTACGCAAGTATACAGAACCACCCTTGGAAAAGGCTGCCGACATCGATGTCGAAAGTGGTTAGCATATTGGGCTCATTTTGCAATGTTGACGAACTCAATGCTAATCACCGGTTTAGGTTGCTCAGGGCGTCAACTGATGTCACGGCAGTGCCTCTGACCGGGATGTCCTGGGTTCGAGACCCGACGGTGGCCTGGATTTTCGACATTAACTAGAGAACTAGGTTGAATTCATTCGTTGTCTGGAGGAAAATTCTAGCGGTTGGCTGTTCTGTTCGGTAGTTTCTGTGGTTTCTCCGATCAATACCAGGTGAATGGTGGAGCGATAATACAAGAAACGGGACCGCGGTCTTTCCTTCCTCTTCTTTGTCCTATCCACACCCCTTACACACACTTGCACTAACATTCACTCCACCACCACATATGCTGGGAGACCGGTCGGGAGCATAGAGTATGCCGACTAGGGCAGTGCCCACCTGATGGGAGATACCTGGTTGGGGAATACGGCACTAGCCGACGATAGGGCGGCGCCGTATTTCACCATCCATCTCAGGAGGCAAAGCATGCACTTTACTTACCTGGCGAATGACCTTAACAGCTGACGCTCCCTGAATCACAAAGCAATCATTCCCCGCCCTCATACACCGTCAGCGTCACCTCCATAGTCTTCGACCCCGCTACCGCCACTATTATGCCAACCACACTACCGCAAACCCACCCTTTCTCCTACCTGAAACCTCTGGCGTTGCCGCTGTACCTGCCTCCATCACTGTATCCCCCGAAGGCGTGCACCGCCGCCGATGTCGCCGCCAACTCTCCCTGCTGTGCCTTTACTCCTCTTCCCTGAGAATCCATCTTGAGAGTCCACTAGTTAGAAACCGCGCCAGCCACTCATTAGTAACGGTGCGATATTATTCACGCGTCTGCGTAGTACTAACTCAAGGAAACTTAACGTACGTCTTTCAGTTTAATAAAAATAATTATTAACAGAATATGAATAAGAACTGCATTAGCTTTTATTGGAAATATTCGGAAACAATCTTTGGAAGAGAAGTAATTTTAAATCAAGGTCCCACATTTTAAATCAAACATTCCACGTTGGGTTTCTTGATACATTCTTACCGATATTAGAGATTTAGATGACCAAGTTCTTTGACAAGATTCTGTTGTTTGTCCGCGACCTACACCGCCACCGCTGTGCTTGGCACTCCCACTTCCACCGCCACCGGCGTCCCCTGCAGCGCCGCGTATTGATATGCAAATGAACGGCGCTGCGAATACGGCTCCCACACCCGTGTTAAAGACCGCGTTTCTCTAGTAATTAATGTTATTTACCGGGGCGTTTAGCGGCCATTAGCTGTCCCCGCTGCCGGGGATCCGCCTGCGGGGAAGGGGTGGAGTGAGGATGGGGAAGTGAGGGGAGGGTCAGGATGCGGCCGTGCGGTCATTGCAGTCCGTAGAACCTCAGCCATTTTTCGCGCTCAAGACACGCGACATCGGCAGAATACTTGCTTAGTTTATATAAATAAATAAGATACCTTGAGAAATAGTGATTTGATCTGTTTTACCTTTAGAAAGTCGAAATTTCCAAATAATGTTATTGTTCTGGAAAAGCGACTTTCGAAGGTTAAATTCAATCCTAGAATTGCAAAGGCAGAGGAAGAACACGGCTTATTTAAAAGATATTCCGAGAAAATATATTTTCTTATTGGGGGTAACACAGCTTCCCCTGAAGAACAAAGAAAATACGATGATAGTATTGTGAGAGTATATAGACGTGGCATTCATTTCTAGGAACACCAAAAATCCTCTATCTAACATTTCAGCATTCGATTCTCTTCACTATTTTAGATGTAGCTCCTCACAAGGAGAGGTTTTTCAGATTTTAGAGACTATTGTACTTGTCTGTTCGGCATTCTCATTCTGTATAATTAAATGCATTCAAAGTGAATTTGTGACTGCTAGAGAGATCTCTGAACGTTCCAATGTATAGGAATGTCACAGAAACAATGTTATACACCTCTGGAACCAGTGAAGGTCGACGATGATCACTTTTGGCCAATGAATATGTGATACGGAATTTGATGAATCGAAGTTACACTTGTGCCATTTTCCCCTTATTGGTAGACAATCCATCATATATTAGTGTTTGGCAGGTGCAAGTAATCTCATTGACTGTGTCCAATACGTCACCTGCCAACCGCTAGTGAATATTGAGTGGTCTACCAATTAGGATCAAAGTATAATTCCGTTATTCAAAATTTCCCCACTACAAATTCATTGGCAAAAAGTTATCATATTCGATCCCACAATCCGACACAGAAATTTTTAACATTAATTACGAGACATATGTTTTATCAAATCAACGAAGTATTTTCATTTTCCGAGTTTTTTTTTCGGGTCAATATTAGCCCAAATAATATTTAATATTCAACAGAAATATTATTGCTTTAATAACATATGAATTGAAGAAGTTAGCAGATGTATCAGAGTTAGCAGAGGTAATAATAATAATAATAATAATAATAATAATAATAATAATATTGTCTCAGCTTGTCCAATCCTAGCAAAGATCGAATACCTTAAAAGACATGACAGGGTGTGTAGCTACCTCCACTGTCAGATCTGTACCGCCCTCGAAGTTCCAAACACATGCCCCAAGTGGTACGAACACTCACCGAAACCGGTGACGTCTGTTAGATTGTGTACGATATTGTACGACCAACAAATTCTAAACTGATCGCACGATAGCGGCAAACAAACAGGATATAGTTATCCGGGATTTGGCGAAAAAATCGTGTTTACTTATCGATGTTGCTGTACCTGGCGATCAAAACGTCGTAACCAAGGATTGATTGATTGATTGAATAGGGTTTAGAGGGCGCTTCGACTGCTGTGGTCATTTGCGCCAGAGTATTTGGAGAAAAGAATATTCAATGTTGCATATGTAACTTACTCACTGTTAAAAGCATGTACATTGGCTAAAAAGAAGGCTCGAATTCTGCTTCAAGCATACATATAGAAATGGCAGAATGGAAAATAGAAAAAGGGCGCGTAAAATTTATCTTAAAAACGTAAAATTGGCTGTAAAGGGGCCAAAAAACAACATAAAACATTGTTATCTTTCAAATAAATTATATATTCTGCTTTCTCTCAAAAATCAAAAACGTTTTGAGAGCGCAGAATCGTCATCCCCGAGCACCACTTGTAAGCGAGTTGCCCAGGTCATGTCTTCGTCGACTGCCAACAAATTTCCTACAGTACAGTAGGACGTGTTCCACGGAAAGAACAGTCTTGCACGAGTCACAGATGGGGGGAGTTTCATTTCGAAGAATGAAATCGTGAGAAAAATGGCAGTGTCCGATACGAAGACGGGTTAAAATAACTTCCTCGCGCCTACAGGACCGTGATGAGGAGCGCCAGGGATACACAGAATTCTTTATCGCACTTAGTTTGAAAGTGCTATTGTGCCACTCTGTTTGCCACGCTGTAAGCACGGATCGTTTCAAGAAAGCCTGAACATCGGTCAATGGCACAGAAGGGATGTCGATACGAGTTTTACGAGTCGCTGATTTCGCCGCCTGGTCGGCCAGTTCGTTCCCTCTGATACTCACGTGGCCTGGGACCCAACTAAGTACCAGGTCATAGCGGCGGGACAGAAGACGATGAATCAGGCTTTCAACGGATAACGTCAGGTAGTCTGACGAGGGACGGGAGACAGCTTGAAGAGAGCTGAGAGAATCAGAACAGATAACTACACGCCGCAACGTCGCTGATTCAATGTATTTTAAGGCCTCAAAAATTGCATACATTTCGGCAGTGAATATACAGCACTTGGAGTGAAGCCGAAATGATTTGGTGGCCCTGATACAGTAAAAACCACATGCCACCACGTCGCTGCACGATGAACCATCCGTGTATAAGAATAAATGATCCGGATAGGATTCTCTCATATCCAGAAATTGCTTCTGGTAAACCAGAGGACTAGTAGTTTGTTTGGGCAGATTGGAGAGTCTGAAGTCAAAACTGGGACGGAGGAGTTTCCATGGGGGAATCCGGTCACTTGTGGGTTTCACAGGGGTGGGAAGTTCTACATTTAATTCCCGGAGAAGATTTCGTAATCTAATACCTGGGGGATGGGGTAACGATGTTCGAAGAATGTACGAGGACTCATACTTTGGGTGGATGATTATACGACGACAAGGGTGGTCAACCAGTCCCGACACTTTAGCCCCGTAAGAGGCTAATAAAATATCACGCCTTCGGCTCAGAGATGGTTCTCCAGCTTCCGCGAAGAGGCATTCGATGCGACTCGTGCGGTAGGCGCCTGTACTAATCCTTATACCGGCGTTGTGAATGGTATTTAATGGCCGGAGGGTTGATGGTGACGCTGCACCCATATACAATACATCCATAATCCAAAATAGAGCGGATGAGGGTTCTATACAAACGCAAGAGACACACACGATCTGCTTCCCAAGAACTGCCTGTAAGGGTGCGGAGGAGGTTCAGAGGTTGAGACACATCGGCTTTTCAGTTTACGTATATGATTTCGCCAAGTTAGGCTCTTATCGAAAGTAAGCCCAAGGAAAGTTGCTGAGTCCACAAAAGGTAGAAGATGGCTTCCAAGAAAAAGATCGGGGTGGTTATGGATGTGATGAATCCTGCAGAAGTGCATACAGTTAGTTTTTGATGCGGAGAATTTAAAACCTGTAGCATCACTCCATTCCTGCAATTTGTTGAGAACAAGTTGTAATTGTCTCTCTATCACTTGAATACTCTTGGAAGAGCAGAAAATTGCGAAGTCGTCAATGAAGAGCGATGCTTTCACCGGCTCTCGGATTATCGACGCTATACTATTGATAGCGACGGCAAACAGAGTGACACTCAGAATTGAGCCCTGAGGGACTCCGTTTTCTAAATGGTGGCTGGCGAATACCCTGTCACCAAGGCGGACGCGGAAGTATCTTGACGAAAGAAAGGCTACTAAAAAAAGGGGGAGCCGGCCCCTAAGGCCCCAAGAATGGATGGTGCGAAGAATGCCGTACCTCCAGGTAGTATCATGTGCTTTCTCTATATCGAAGAAAATTGCTACCAGGTGTTGACGTAGCACGAAAGCAGAGGAGATCTGTGTGGAAAGGGTGACAATGTGGTCGATGGTTGACCTGTTCTTCCTGAAACCACATTGGATGGGTGTAAGTAGGTTTCTCTGCTCCAGGTGCCAGACCAAACGCGTGTTCACCATTCGCTCGAGAAGTTTGCATATACAGCTTGTGAGCGAGATTGGGCGGTAGGTTGACGGCTTTGTCCTGTCCTTTCCTTCTTTAGGAATAGGAATAAAAATCGCTTCGCGCCACGTCCTAGGAAAGGTATGCTCCATCCAAATCTTGTTGAAGGTACGGAGGAGAAAAATACGTGCCTCTTCCGGCAGGTGTTTTAACATTTGGTTGTGTATCTGGTCTGGTCCTGGAGCAGAATCTTTCCCACGGGCGAGCGCACAGGAAAATTCATCCATGGAGAAAGGGGCGTTATAATCTTCCTCCAGGCAGGTTGAGAAGTCCAATCTGCATTTCTCCATTCTACTCTTCGTTTTCAAGAAGCTAGGGGAGTAGTGTAAGGAACTGGAGGTATTTTCATAATGACAGGCCAATTCCTCAACTACTTCTTCTGGAGAAGTAATAAGATTTCCATTAATAAGAAGTCCTGGGACAGATGGTGGGGAAAATCTTCCTCCGATCTGTCGGATCTTTCACCATACTATTGTACTTTAGGCGGGGTATGGCAAGAAAGAGAAGAAATAAAGGCTCTCCAGGAAGCGGTCTTACTTTCCCGTATAACTAATCTGGCTCTGGCCCGCTTTCTTTTGAAATCGATCAGGTTTGATGCGGTGGGGAAGCTATTGAGCCTCGCGAGTGCTTGCTTTCGGTCACGCACCGCGGTGGCACAGTCAGCATTCCACCAAGGCACAGGGACGCGTCGTGGCCGACACGTAGACTTCGGGATTGCAATGATGGCTGCGCGAAGAAGGGCGTCGGTGAATTGGGCCACCAAGGTATCGATATTATTCGAAAAGTGGTCTGGCATTATAATTTTCTCGCTGAATGTATCCCAGTCGGCTCGATGGAATAGCCAGCGAGGAGGGTGGATGACGTCTAAATTAGGGACATTAAAGTGGACCAAAATGGGAAAATGGTCACTCCCATGTAGATCATCGAGTACAGTCCACTCTACCATAGTAGATAGGGATGGACTGCAGAGTGCCAGATCGATTGACGAGAAGGAGTTTGACGCCATGGAGAAATGAGTGTGATTCCCGGAATTCAGAAGAATTAAGTTTTGCTGGTCAATAATATTTTCGAGGATAGAACCTGTCGGGCAGGTCCTCGTGCCACCCCAGAGGGGATTGTGGGCATTAAAATCCCCCGCAATAAAAAAGGGGCGGGCAACTGAGAAAAAACATCTTCGAGTTCCTCTTGTGACACGACTTGGCCAGGGGGAATGTATATACTACACACCGTAAAAGAGAAGGATGGTAGGTGTACCCGTACACAAACTGTTTGGAGGTTGGTTCGAACGTTGTGTTCCTCCGAGAACAGGGAGTCGCGGATGAGTACCGCAACGCCGCCGTGAGCACGAAGTCCGTCGTCTTGGTCAAACCGATAGATGTTAAATCCGCGAAGAGGCAGGGGATGATGAGGGAGAAGATGAGTTTCCTGAAGACAGACTATAAATGGTTTGTGGCGAGAAATTATTAATATTAATTGTTCTGAGTGAGCACGAAGACCATTTAAGTTCCATGAGAGAGCCATTATGAGAAATTATTTCTTTGGTTGCTTTTTTTTTCTTTCTCACCTTCTGAATGGTTGTAGAGGACCTCTCGTGGGGTTCCTCATCAACAGCAGAGTCATCCTGACTGCTGCTGGATATGGTCGTCTATGTCAGGGGGTTTTCCCGACTTTTGGCCACGGGTGAACAAGATCTACAAGAGCTGGAGGATCGTCCGATGTGATTCTCGGAAAGAGAAAGAGGACGGGATTTGGATGACGTATTTTCCTGGGAGGCGGTATCTGCTTAAGATCGATTTCAGTAGAAGTTTCAGTTGAAGTGGTCGATGTCTGATGAAGTTTCTGGACAGGTTTTTTGCATTTTGTGGGAATGATAATTTTCCCACCTTGGATACACGCCGAATGTTCGGGGAAGTCTACCGGCGACACCTGACAACTGAAATGTGAGACTACCGCTGGGGTACAGTGAGTTTGACAACTCGCTGCTACCCCCGGGGACTTAGGTTTTACAGCACTGGAAAAAGATCTTGATAGGTCCACTGGATTCCTGATTTGGAACCTACGCTTCGCCTCAGGGAAGGAAACCTTTTCGGTTACTCTTATTTTTTGCATTTCCCTTTCCCGGAGAAACGTGGGACACTGGTTGTCGTTGGCTGGGTGATCGCCTTCGCAATTCACAGAGTGCGGTGGTTTGTCGCAGGGTTGTTGGTCGTGAACTGACGATCCGCACTTCCCGCAAACCGCCTTTACGGACATACATCGCTGCTGAGTATGCCCAAACCTTTGGCACTTGAAGCAGCGCAAAGGGTTCGGCACATACTGCCGCACACGGAGGTTGTAGAAAGCGGTAACGATCCTTTCCGGGAGGGATGGTCGGTCAAAAGTAAGGATCAGGGTAGAAGTAGGGATCACTTTCCCCTGCTCCTTCCTTCCGATCCTGTACACCTGAGTCACGCCATAGGTCTTAAAAAAGTTTAGAAGATCATCCTCCGTTTCAGTAGCAAAGTCCTCGTGATTTACCACGCCTCTGCACAGGTTCAAGGTGGGATGAACCGTGATTACTACCTGGACGCCGGCAATCTGCTTTGTATTTTTAATTTTTTCCAATTTGCTCGTCGGTACGTGCTTCAAAAAGAATCGTTCCGTTCCTCTGTCGCACGACCGCTTGGAGCTTCCTGTAAGCCTCTTCTATGGCTCGCGCCAGACGGACAGCACTTACAGTTTTAAAAGTTTTACCTTCCTCAGCGCATGACATGAGGAGGAAACGAGGCATCTTGGGTCGATCTTCTTCTCTAGAAAAGAAACTAGTCAAGTCGATGGTTCTCTCGGCACATCTCCTCTTCCTGGCGGAAGAGGGCGGGGGGAAAGGTGAAGTATCCATATTGATGGAGTAGGTTCATCCTCGTGGTCCCCACCCACCACGGAGCCCAAGAAGGGGACACTCCATCGGAGTGCCAGGGTTGCCACGAGGATATAGTGGGGGAATAACACAGCGCTGCACCGCCGTGGATTCCCCCGCGCACTCTGGAGTTCAGTACAAGGCCTAGTCCGAGCCGATTGATCGGGAGTGGGTTAGCTCCCGACCGCCCGTCTAGAAGAGTCCGGGGCCAAAGCGAGTGTGTTGGAACCTACAGGGAATGTTTCCCAAAATACGTAATCAACGTACCCCTTAGTGCAAGGCGAACAGTAGCACTAGGACTAGATAGGGAAACAAACAGGTCCCTCAACTGCCAGGACACACATTCCCTCCGACACGGGTCGCCATGCACGGCAAACACATGGGTGGGCGTTCAGCATACAGAGATGGCCAGTGAGGAAGAAAAAGGAGTGAAAAGAACGTATATGACATGAAATGAGAAGCAAGAAGATGAAAAAATGGAGAAAGGAACACTTGAGAGCCTTCTCTGCATCCCCCCGTCAGGACGTGGACCAACCCATCGTTACCAAGGAGGCAGAGAAACGTCTTAAATACAAGAGTTTGGAAATCGAGATCAGCCGAATGTGGGGCGTCAAAGCACAGGTCGTCCCGATAGTTATCGGAGCTCTGGGATTTGTTCCGCAAAATTTGAGTAAGAACTTGTCTAAACTCCCAGGTAATTCAAAAAACTGGGAAGTGCAAGAAATTGCTTTATTTGGAACAGCCCACATTTGCGTAAAGTATTGTAGAAGCACTGATATTCACCGAATCTGCTCCTTAGGTAGCTGGTTGCAACCTGGAGTAGATTTTATATTCAGCCGAATCATAAGAACTTTAGTCGTGATGTAATGGAATAATAATAATAATAATAATAATAATAATAATAATAATAATAATAATAATACTGTGATTCAAGATCTTGAGCCAGGTAAAACTTACAAATATCTGGGTATTGAAGAATGTGAGACCATCTCGAACGACACAATGAAAGGGAGAATTCGAAGGGAGTATTATAGAAGAGTGAGACTTGTCCTGCAGTCCGCTCTGAACTCAAGGAATAAAATAACAGCAATAGGTAGTTTGGCGGTGCCTGTAGCCGAATACAGTTTCGGACTAGTAGACTGGACTGAGCAGGAAATTCGCATCATGGATCGAAAAACCAGAAAACTGCTTACAATGCATCATGTTGCCCACCCCCGAGCTGATGTACATAGACTTTATGTGTCATGTAAGGAAGGAGGAAGAGGCCTCAGACAAATTGAGGCCTCCTGGCACAATGCAATAACCGGGATGGGAAAGTATGTAGTCAGCCATCAAGATGACCCACTAATGAGGCAGGTCATGAAATCTGACCGAAGAATGGGAAACAGAGGCATTGTTAGTGTAGCAACGAATATTGCAAAGAAACTATGCAAAACACGTCAAATAACACAGACACTGAACTTCTGATACTACTAAACATGAAATGTGAGACACAAAAATTGTTAAAGAAGTCGTGGAAAGACAAACCCCTTCCATGGACAATATCTAAAAAGAATGGACAAGGTGCAGATCAATAAAGATCAATCATTTATGTGGCTTAAAAGGGGAAGAATGAAGCCGGAATCGGAAGCACTTGTAATAGCTGCCCAAGATCAGACCTTGAGAACACGACATTATGATAAAGCGGTTCTCAAAATTTCCCAAGATGATAAATACCGCATTTGTCAGGAACACGTAGAAACCATTGATCATATTGTCTCAGCTTGTCCAATCCTAGCAAAGACCGAATACTTGAAAGGACACGATAGGGTATGTAGCTACCTCCACTGGCAGATCTGTACTGCCCTCGAAGTTCCGAACACATGCCCCAAGTGGTACGAACACTCACCGAAACCGGTGACGTCTGTTGGATTGTGTACGATCTTGTACGACCAACAAATTCAAACTGATCGCACGATAGCGGCAAACAAACAGGATATAGTTATCCGGGATTTGGCGAAAAAATCGTGTTTACTTATCGATGTTGCTGTACCTGGCGATCAAAACGTCGTTACCAAGGAGGCAGAGAAACGTCTTAAATACAAGAGTTTGGAAATCGAGATCAGCCGAATGTGGGGCGTAAAAGCACAGGTCGTCCCGATAGTTATCGGAGCTCTGGGATTTGTTGGGTAGCTGGTTGCAACCTGGAGTAGATTTTATATTCAGCCGACACATAACATCTTTAGTCGTGATTTAGAGGAATAATAATAGTAAGAATAATAAGGTTAAGCATGACTTGGATTGACTACAAGAAGGCCTTTGACACGACTGAATTTTGAAGACCCTAGGGATCTATCGATTGATCCTAGACTTACTGAGTTTTCCAAGGCTAGTATGAAGTCGTGGAATGCCAGGTTAGTAATGCACAGCGGAAAGGGAGTAGTAGAAACAAGAAGTATTCAGATTAACAGGGGAATTTTCCAAGGAGGTTCATTGCATTAGTTTGATTCCACTATCCAAACATCTGGGATTTGTTCAGCAAAATTTGTATAAGAACTTGTCTAAACTCCCAGGTAATTCAAAAGACTGGGAAGTGCAAGAAATCGCATTATTTGGAACAGCTCACATTTTGCGCAAAGTATTGTAGAGGCACCGACAATCCCTAGATCTGCTCCTCAGGTAGCTGGTTGCAACCTGAAGTAGATTTGATATTCAGCCGACTCATAACATCTTTAGTCGTGATGTAGTGGAATAATAATAATAATCCTTGATGTGCCCTATGGGGGGAAGTCCCGAGGCCACTGTGGGTCGCAATACCGGATGACAGGAAACGACCCATAGATTAAGTGTGATCTGCGAACTCGAAGGTTCTTCCTGCGAAACTTCACTTAAAATCAATGAGCAAAATGGAAAGAACAAGAAAATGAATCTTAATGTGCCTTGTTCTACTAATGTTCCATATCCGCCTGCTCAGGAACCCAGCTACTGTCACCTTGTTGGCGTCTTCCACATTAACATCACAGGGATGTTAATTCAAGGGACTCAGAGCCGGCAGTAACTCGAAGCCATCGCCAGAGATGGACACGCGATGAAATGAAGGATGTGATGTGGTATTTTCCAAGCAAAAGCGAAAAAATGGGGGCTCAGAAATAGAAGTATTCAAGGTATGGAGAAATCGAAACCCAGATATGAGACCTACCCTAGATTCAAAGAAGCTTGCCAAACAACGACGATACATACTCAATAGTGGAAAACTCACAGTAGAATAACTTCTGACATTCAGAAAAATGTGGAGTATGTTCTTCGATCGAACTATCCACATGACGAACATTCAGAACTATCTAATATCCCTGTAAATGACGGTCCTTTTGAAGGTTCATCTCTACCCAATGAAACTTCCGTCAATGGTGAAAATTCCTCTGAATGCAATGAGTTACACGATACAGACATTATGCGAAATCTTCAACGCGAGATACGAGTTCGTCTACTTCCATCTGAACTTCGTGCACCGGTGAGAAGAATATATGAAAATGCTAAAGCTACGAGAGTAATAGCGAATTCTGCCATAAATGAGGTGATACAGACCACAGATAGAGATCTATATATTCAAGATAGAGATCTAAATAGAAATCAATCACATCGTGTAAGCAACTGGATCTCTGGTATCTCAGATAATTTTGAGGCCATTCAAGAGTACCGACGGCAGACAGCCAAGGCCAGTACGACGTATAAACTTTATCTGATATTTTTATTGCATATCTTATGTGTCTAATATTACTGTGAATAAGTTATTAAATTTTAAACTAACATTCTTGCAACACTTCATTTCGTGTCCGCGCGATACGAAGGAGGGCAGGGAAGGAATGTGCCTTTCTACACGTAGTGCTTCTACCACACCTATCGATTAATCCAGGGCCACTCTGGCTCTATGCACGAGCCAAAAATGCCAGCTGTGGAACGCTGAGGAGGCGTGCTTCTGAGAATTGAAGTTTGTGGAATGTGGAGCATCCAGCACAGGTGGAGACAAACATTGGAAAACGGGGAGGAGATGAGAAGAAAGGAGGGAAGCTAGAGGATAAATAGGTCCTAAAAAGAGAAGTGAATTTTTTATGAAACGTTTATTTACAATCTGTTCATACATGAGAGCAATAAGTAAATCTGTTAACCAGATAATTAGAATTGATTGAAGAAGATACTCATTAGTATCTCTCCATTAATACAGTTGATTGCATATACAACTACACTTCAAAATCTGAGGCAAATCTAAATGTTTGATTTTTTTAAGACATCTTATTTCCAAGACCTTATAAAAAAATGTATGGCTAAAGAATTTGCATGGCATTCTAATTTTTGAATATATTTACAACTGTATTTTTTTTATTTCTTCGTTAACAGTTGGCATTTCAGAAATAAGAACGAATAAAAATTAGAATGAATTACATAATTTAGAACATACCAGGGGCAATGGCAATTTTTCTTAATAATTTGGATTGAAATCTTTGAATGATTTGGATATTATATTTGCAAGTGGTGCCTCAGAGCTGTATGCAGTAAACGCAATAAGGCTTTAAGAATGATTTATAAGTGAATAATTTATTGTCTGAGGCTAAAACCAAGTTTCTATTTAACAACCAATTGGTTGACAAAACAATATAGTATATTTTATGGGAATCTTAGCCGGAACATGTACTTGTAAATATGTATGTAAATGTACATGTACATATGATGGAACCGCATTGCCATATATGATTGCCAATACATCCCCGCAATAACGCTCGAAATGTCTAACACATTACCATTAGGGCTTAATCTTTATATTTAAGAGTGTGTGTTTTCTTGTAGAAATAAATTTGACTGATCTACTCAACTAAATTTCGTGATTTTTACTTTGAATGAATGGTAGTGGGTCCCAGATGCGTTAACGCTGGTTATTATTAACGTTATTCTACTTAAAATAAACACTAGCTTTTAATCATATGTTATAATTAGTAGAAATTGGTTTATCTGCCGTCATTTGTTCACTATATCATTTGATTGTGTCAAGAACATTTGCAATACAGAACGTCTTGGAGTGAGTGTGAGGATTTAATCAGCGAAACGAAGATAGCGATTTATTTTAATCTTTGAAGATTGAATGCTTCAAAATGCAAATATTAACGTGCGTATATAAACACGATGTCCAGCAAAAGTTTGAAACATGTGTACTTTTACAATAAACCCAGTGATTATAATTACTTGTGATGCATTTTGGTTTGAAATGAAGGTTGATAGTACGATTTCCTGCTGCAACCCAGAACAAAAAACATGTATACATAAATATTTCAATAACATATCAGAAACATTTCATAACATTTCAGAAACATGTTTAACACTCTTTTCACAATGAATAGTAATTGTATTGTTCCAGAATTAGTAAATCTCTCTCGCAATGTCGCCCTTTACTAGATCGAGTGCAGACAACAAGAATAGAAAGTCAATGCACCATTCTGATAACTTCAATAAACGTGAAAAAATGGTGACTTCTGTTGAGGCGTCGAAATACTTCTTTTTACATTCGCGGAGACCTCGAGTTTTTTTGGTGGGGGGCGACATGCTAAAAACAGTCTTCCAAGTTTCTGTCAATAGAAAATTTGGAAAAATAGAGACAATTAAGACTGCCATCATACGTCGGAGTTAGAATCTGATTTTTCAACTCCAAGTATTTCAAATATTACGTCACCTGTCCTGGGAGTTCTCAGTCACATTTCTTCATACTTCGTTCGCTTGCTTACAAATGCCTACCTGCTGTTTTGCCGCGGAAACGTGCTTGTTCACAGATAACGATGGTCCCCAAAAGAGTTTCGATAAAGCAATAAGCGTCCATAAATAAATTCGTTCATAAATAGTATCGTCGAGTTACGCAAAAATGTTTCCCCGCGATCCGCCACAGCTGTCCAATTATAATTGCTTTGTTTAAATCAATAATTATTGATTTAAACAATGCATGCAAACGGCGTCTTCTTGGATAATTGGCCTCACGTTTCTTAATAATGTTAGCACATTTTGCTCGGCGCGGACAAGTTCCTGCGACTTCCGCCCACCTGGGCACTCTTTGGAGTGCTTCCCGCTAAATTATGGGAGTTCCATGCTAGACCAGGGTGTCATGGGGGCGCCAATTCCAAAATTCGCGCGTCCTACTTAAAAAAAAAATCCATCATCAATCAATCAATGAAATGGAATGAAGACATTAATTAAATCATTGTTTCCCCGCGCCTTGATGCATGTGACAGTTCTTCCGCCGCCCTGCCAGGTTGCAATCAGCTACCCTCGCCGCCGACACCGGTGACGTCACTACATCACCACCGTCACCGCCGCCACCAACACCATCGCGCCGTCGCGCCCGTATCTCTCCCCCCGCCTACGTCCGCCCCCCGCCGCCAGCTAGCCGGCTGCCCGCCCCTCTGCGCCCTGCCCGGGGTCGAACCCGGGGCACCGCCAGAGCATGTGCGGACAGCGGGCGACACAGCTGGTGGAGTGTGGGCCAAGCGGATGGAGCTATGGTGGACCGGGAGCATGAAGCATCCACGGCGGTGAAGGGCATTTTTCACGATTTCTGCATTTGAGACCCTCTACAGGACAGCGGTGTGATTTGTAGGAGCGGTGGTGCTGTGACAGTGGTGTGGTTCGACAACCCGGCCATGTGTGCCTCGTAACCTTTCAATGTTACATTCATTTGGTTTTTGCTTGCTGTGTTAGTCAGGTAGCATCGCTTGGTCAGTGTGTGCCTTTAATTTTGTGTTTCGCAACACTGCAAGAGTTTTGTGAAATTGTTAAAGTTTTGTGAAATTATTAAAGTTTTTTTTTTGTATTCTTTGACAATAACCTAGTTCGGCTATTCGGAAAGTAATGTGCTCTGCTAACCACGCTGCGAAGCAATTTGAAGGTTACTCATAGAAATATTGTTTTTTCTCTCTGTAACGTAGTTTGGTTTTTTGAAGGAAAAATTAACTATCTTGGGCGTGCCACGTTTCAAATGCACACCCTTAGCTCTTAATTTATGCCAAAGAAAGCTTATAATTGTTCCATTTGAGGTTAGGCGCCAGATTTGAATTAATTTTGGTGCTTATTTGTTAAAAACTTCTTTGTTTCAATATGATAGGGATCCTGAATAATTTTCCTCTAATTTCGTACCAGAATTAAAAAATGCAAACAAGTGAAATGCCACGTAGCGGGGAATGAAAGGAATTTAGCACATTTCTCCTGTATATCCAGGATGCATAAACGAGAGAAAGCGCGAGATAGTCCAGAAGTCAGGAGCCGATTCTTCCTCTGTTTACACCTGTCGGAAGAGGCAGATGAACGTTTGTAAACACAGAGCTGTCAGCGCCACGTTTGGACGCAACATTCGAAGCTGAGGTGGAATAGATACACGGAAGTCAGAGTGTGCCAGAGGTATGTCAAGATCCAAGATCTCCAAACATACAATCTCTGGCAAAACCACACTCGCTGCTTCAAATAAACAATCAGGAAATGACGTAACAAAATATTTCAAAATTACTACCCCCGTGAAATTTCTTGGATGATACACAATTCCTTACAGCATACCCAATTAAAGAGATTTTGGGCAATTTCAAATTTTATCGTCATTTTTTGTTTAAAGTTTGACTACGATTCTGTGCTTCAGAGCCCTGGCTTTTGGAATTAAGGGTAATAAAGCGTTCATGGGTGAATGATACCAATGAAGATAAGAGGACTAATTTCTTTCACGAATTCAACGTTCATAATTCAACATAGTTTCGACTGACATTTGAACCACGAGAGGCGGAATGCTAGAGTTCTAGCCACTACACTATCGGATTGTCAAACAGTTTTAAAACCGGAACGTATGATGGCAATGGACCCAAAAATGTCATAATTCTGCAGTACAGTGTAGTACCACAGTATTCCTATCATCGTTTGATATCATGCACTATGAGGTCTGAGAAGAAAAAAGTCATAACTTTTCTTTCGAAGGCCAGCACAAACTCGCTAGTCACTGCTTATATAACATTCATCACTTTTTACATAAAATTCGATTTTTCAAAATTGAGCCGAGCCACGCAGATTAGAAGTTACAGCGATAGCCGCGAACCGCGGCGTTTCGGTGCTTCGAATGCCAACTGGGCATGGATGTTTGCATTAGTGATGTGACATGGTGGGGTTTCACCGAACCATCATGTTTCACTTTCAGTACACTAGTCCTTCCCGCACTTATCCCGACCTGAATGTTGTAGGAATGTGACTATCTGCGTGCCAAGGGGAGAAAGCTCTGTAATGGGCTTAAGGACACACAAAGTGAACACCACCTGGCGTCACCATCCCTCCCTATAAAAGGGTTTAAGCGCCACTACGTGCTTTTGAACCACACGCAGAAGGAGTGCTCGGTCGCAATAAGCTTACAAGGCACTGGGGAGTTAGGAAGGGAGGCTCGAGGATAAAGGACTCTAGGGTGTCAAAACGCCAGTGGCATTAACTGAGGTCAGGGTGCGTCAGTTGATAAACGAAGGGTTAAGTTGACGAAAAACGCCCAATGATGATTATTATTACTCTGCAAAATTGTAACTTTTACTGTGGGGTTCGAGGTGACTGATACGCCGGCTGGCTATACGAGGTACTTCAATCATCCTCTTGCACTTGTTGAAGTTCTTGAAATACGTTTCCCCGTACTCCCAATTTACCAGTCCCGTTCCCTGCGTTGTTTTCCGAGAAGCGCTGCGCGCGGCGCTGCCCAGGTGCCCGTCCTCGCGCAGGTGCGCTGCGGCGCCGTCGCCTCCACCCTCATTTGCGCGCGCGACTAGGCGTGGAGCGCCCCGCCCCCACAAGGCTCGCGGCCATCCTCACGGCCTCGCGCCCGCGCATCACAGTGGCTGGAAACGCTCACGACGCGGGCAGAAACATCTCTTTGCCAAAGGTTCAATTCTACAAGCATTAAAAAATACGTGAAAATAGTCCTCCGTAATGTTCTGTATTATCCTTTCCTGTTTTCGTCGTTCATTATTATCTAGGTCTACAGACATGAAGAAATAGGACGATCATACATTTAGAAATGCGTTGGAATTCATATTTCTCAATAATTGTGAATTATATTAAATTGAAATTTCCCTAGTTACCGCCCATTACATTCTATCTGCATTTCTTACATCATTTATTACTTGCTGAACGTAATGTTATCAGTCACGCCTGCCAAACGCTACGTAACTTCTCGTTTCTGGATTTATAAAAAAAATTTCAGATAGATGTGTCATGAAATATGTACAAGTATTACACAGAAGACCAAACGTTACAAAACATTTTCATTTCCAACTCCCGCCAATAAGGTTCTGTAATAACATAAGAAAGAACTGAACGCAAAAAGCGACGTGTTGTTTAGGCTTCTAGCAATTCATCAGAGGAAACTACGAAATCAACTGATAAAGCAGCCAATCTGCAGAATGGTCGTGCAGGCAATTGTCGCCTGCGATTCATCAACTTAAGTAGTCTGTAAAATCCGTCACAACACGAACATTGAGTGGTCTCTCTCTCTCTGACGCTACAGTTTCATTGTATTGATTTATTGTTTTCGCGTACATCAATTTTTAAGGTCATTAGCCCGTTAGTGAAGTGAATGATTTAATCAGGGATATCGCACAAGGTATGGTGAGATCGGGCGTTGATCTACAAGTCGGCTTATAGGAATTTAACCTACAGGTATTTCCCTCCAGCGGGGCACCACTCCAGCCGGGGCAAGCTGTAAGCTCGAGACATGTGTGGTAGTGTCGTTTAAGTGTTGCTCCGGCAATCCCCTTGATGTTGATCGGAGAAATCACAGAATACTATCGATCAGAGCAGCCGGCTAGTAAAATTCTCCTCCAGAATTCGACCGATCTTTCTAGGTAATGTCGAAAATCCGTCATGGAGTGGGGTCGAACCACAGGAACTTCCGTTGAAAGTCGCTGCAAAGCTAGTGGCAACGCTGGCTCTTACCTGAACTCAGCCGGCTTACAATTTCGAATTTTGTGTGCGGGTTGAAATATATTTTATCGTCTTCTACCCATTAGCATCTGTAACCGCAACCCCTTCTCCCTACTCCACTTCCGCTTCGATCATGCTCCTCGAACGCAGTTAACAGTCTATTTCCACCAGTGCACTGGAAGGCTGTTTAATCTGCCCATTTGTGGCGACCCGTAAATCAACGCCGCAGCCGCACCACTTTGCAGATCTGTTTTAGCGCGGCAGCGCCGGGCAGGGAGCGCATTCTGCTACACCACGTAATCCTTCTGCTCGCGGTGGAGGGAAGGCCACTGAAATTCCAGGCAGGCCAATCGAACGCAGGCGTTAAGTATGTAATATTGTAAAATAATATATCATATAGTGAATACACATCATATTGCTCCAGTATTAACATTTTCAGGAATGAAGAACTGTTGTCGTCTCGGGAGAACATCAGTGATTTGTGAACAGCGAGTACAATGCAATTCTGACGGCCGACTGGCAAGGTTTTGAGGGCCTAAAATCGGGCGCAAACGCAGGGCAATTCAACATTTTTATGTTAATCAATGTACTCAAATTGCTTCAGGCGTAAATAATTATACAGTTCATCATATTTCTGTAGTACGTATTGTTTTTTGAAGTTTATGATGTGTTGGTAAAAATAGTATATTCTTCCATTACATAGCGACCAGAGTTAATTTCACCTATCTACTTGCAGACAATTATAAAGAATGATTAATAATATACAATAGCGTACGTATCTCATTTGGATAAAAAAAATTACTTCTCAGCTTATTCACAGGTGTCAAAGAAGTAATATCTTTATCGGCAGCGTAGGAAGCGGGAAACAAGCGGTGTATTTTTATTTCCTCTACATTCCTGGAAGCTTTACAACACGCGCAGGCCAGGTACCGCCAATGCGTCGATCCGGCGCGCCCGCCCCCTTCCCGAGGAGGGAGGGGCGAGTCGCGTGGCACACGGGCGACCGACTGCATCGAATCGCCTGCCCGCCTGCCTGCCGGCGGAATGCGCCTCCCGACCTCGCGTGCTCGCTGGCGCCCTCGGCTGACTTCAAAGCGGCGATTGTTTGTCGCACGGGCGCCCGCCCGCCCGCCCGCCGGTCGGCTTTCCCGCACACCTGGCGGCGCCTCCCGGCCCCGCGAACGCGCGCCGAGAAATACGGAGAAGCCGCCGCCGTGTCAAGTTCATCCCCACATTCCAGTGACGTAACAAGACGAGAAGCCTTGTGTCGTCGTTTAAAAAGAGCCCAATACAAATATTCTCTATCGACAAAAATAGTGTACACTCTTGAAATAGCCTGATAAAAAGTGTATTACACCGCACTAAAAAGGTCTGCGAAATAATTTAATTAATGTATTAATACAAGATTTACTCCATATTTTTTCTAGACCATTACTTGATTGAAGTCGTAGTGGACTTCATTTACACACCTCACAGCAACGTACTGTCAAATAAATTGACAGAAAATTATAGTACTTTATTACATTTTGAACCAAATACATTAAAAATAATAACCTTAAACTCTATAGTTTATATAAAATCGACCTTTTTCCTCTTTCACATTGATCGGATATGAAGAAAGCCCGGGCAACGAAGAATATTTTGCTAGTATATGTATATTATTTAACAAAGGGGTGAGGAGAGTATTTGAGTACATTCACCTGCTATTTCACTCACTAGCTCCTTCACCTGCTATTCCACACCACTCCACTTCCATTTCTTGGCCAAATTGTATCAGTGAATGCCTTGAGTTCATGCTTCGCCACTAATTCAGCATTTTTTATTTTTAGATCTTAAAAAATCGCAGTCGTCACTCCTAGAATGTTATCAAGGGTTCCGCAGATGCCTTCGAACAAACATAGAACTAGATATTTCTGTAAGAGATTATTCAGATACCACACGTCTTACTGATTCATGGCATCCTTTTTCTCTTCACAAGGAAGCACTTTTGTGATAACGTTTTAATTGGAGCACATTATAAGTAGACGCTCCTTGCACTTTCACCGAAACTAAAATTGAACTATCATGAAACTTTTCGTCAGCCATCTCACAAATGGTCGTATCTCACATATAATGATACTCAGAAATTACTAAAAGAGGAAAAATACTGGAAACAAAAATGTTTCAAGTATCCAACTCTTTTAGGATTTGGTGAGTTGAATTTGGTTAAAATGGAAACAAACTGACTGGAAAAATTTCTGTTTCCAGTATCCAAATCCCTTAGGATGTTGTGAGTGACATTAAAAGTGAGATACGATTATTCGTTAGAAGACCGAAGATTTGATACGAAATACCTAATAGAAATTCTCGGAATAATAATTAAATTTTAAACATCGTCCTCGGGTTATCAATTTATCTTACTCGGGAGCTGGAGTGAAATTATTTGAGGGCTGATTTGATTTTCACGTTTTTGTGTTATTGCCGAAGGTTTTCGAAAAAAAAGGGTCCCTTGGGGGAGGGGGGATTGCTCAGGATAGGAAAAGGAAGAAATATCCCGCATGTTGCTCGAGCATCCTCATGGATAAATTCAGAAGAAACAGCAGAGACGACCGTTCAAATTAGCCTGCACCAGTTACGGTACCAACCGACCCAACTACCTACCTGAAATAAGCGCCTCATAATGAACGACCTTTACAGTGGTCTGTTTTTACTTTCCTTGCCACGGAGTAGAGAGAATTTTATGTAATACTGCGCGAAAAAACGGCGAATTTTCGACAGAAAAAAACTCTTATTTCAGTACCCTGGTAACGAAAAAGTGGATAAATTCAGTTGCTAAATTTAGAAAAGAATCCTCCAACACGGGATGTAGAATCAATCTTTTTGTGGGTCCTTGATATTGAAAAATCGAATAACGGCAAAAGGTGTGTCTGTCCACCCGTCCGTCTGTCTGTGAACAACGCTAGCGGCTTAACAGTTTAGCCGATTTTCTCCAAAATTGATTTTCCCCAATCGGTCTGGCTGATGTCGCTGCCCCTTGAATTTGAAACGGATATTTTAATTTTGAGGGATACTTTACACAAAGCCCCTGGAACATTTTCCAAATTAAAAAACATTGCTCCATCGTTTTTTATTATATATTGTTGTTGGATAGTGTAAAGGACGCTTAAGAGAATGGTGCAGGTCTCATGTTCGTTGAAAACTCTGATTTTTCGAAAATCGCCAAAGTTTAAATTTGTTTCAGTCTTCCTACAACTAAAAGATTGAAGATAGAGATTTTCCCCTCAAATTTCCCCACATTTTCTTGAGGGCCAGAATAAAAAAATAAATAATACATAATAAATATGTTGAGATAAATTATTGTGAGATGCTCTGTTATCCGTTTTAAAATGTACTGCATTACTTAAAATAATTATAACCATTTTAATGAAGTTTATAATTAATATGATTAATTATTATAATAATGGTAATTATAATTATTATAAACACTGAAAAGATTTGTGAAGAGATTTTGGGTCAGGACTGCTGGACATGGCGTTTACTTATACTCACTAACGTTTACATAAATAGTCAATCTTCAAGCTTTAAAACAATCACTATATTAATTCCGTAAGTGAAGTGTAAGTATTTTATCTCGAGAGATAGTTATATTTTTCTCCCGCTGGATGGTGAGGTTCGGCGCCAACATACAGGCCAACCTACAGGCCGACATGTGTGGTAGAGTAGTGCAAGGACGTGTAGGCGAGTGTGGAAGTAAGGGGTTAACAGGACAAGGAAGAGGAAGGATAGATCTTGAGCCTTCTGTGACCCGTTTTTAAAGGCACTGGCCCGGCATTCGCCTGGTATTGTAGAAAGATAAGAAAAACCATGGAAAACTATCTATTAAAGCAGCCGGCTGCTATTATTCTCCTTCATACAGCGAATGAATTCGATCTAGCTATCAAGCCAGTGCAAAAAATCCTAACAGCACCGTCTAGACTCAAACCCTAGGACCTCATGGCCAGAGGCATTGTAGAGACATCAGGCGGTGCCCTGAGCCACCTAAGCCGATACGTCACTCCTTTAGAATGTTGCAATTAGCAACCGAAAAGGTAGACATTTCCGCAAGCAATGGTTTTATAATTTCACTGCGGCCTAGTAACGTAAACGATGTACGAGTATTAACCACACTAAACCTACCATTAATAGTATGCTCCGGAGCAGACATACGTTGGAGATCTCATAATGTGCCCTTACACCCTTCGAAGACAGAAAACGAAGTTCTTAGGGAACATGTGAAGAATGTTATCATCTGCGACTCGCGCAAAGATTTTGTTGTCCTTCTCAGACATGATTTAGTATCCAGAATTATCGCAGCGAGCGACCTTCGCGGGGTTTTTTTCGTCCTTTCATCCCTTTTACGAAATTGGTTATAAAACCAATTGTCGCATAAGCGACATTAAAATTCTCCAGTATTGTAAATTTAGATATGAATACAATTCTACGCTAATGTTGAATAGTTTTCTACGTTTTTTGCTATAATGTGTTATTGAATTCATGAATAGCTGCGGGGTAACTACTTTTTTAATCTACAACGTGAACCTTGTTGTATTCAATAAATCGATGAAAAATTGTGGTTGACGCTTGAATTTCTCTTAGGTTCTGGCCCTTACATACCTCCCCTCTCTGGCTTTTGCGTGCCAGAGACGTCGAAGCGTCATCCGAATTCCGTGTGTCGCTGGCCCTGGCCGCACGGGGCAGCGCCCACTGCGCCTCCCTGGCAGCGCCTCGCGGTCTGGGCGGAGGGCCACCTGGCGGCTGGCGGACGGCCCGCGCTGCCCGGCCCTCAATCGGTGTCCACTTTCAACCGGGATTCCAATGATACTGCATTTAGCTTTAATTCCACGGACGATCATTCGTAGAACATACCCGCGCAGTCGCATATAATTCCTGAGTGAGTGAGTATTTAGTGTTTCCAAGCCTGCCAACTATTTTGGTCACTAGATATAGACGGCAGGTGATGCTATTCCTTCTTCGCTGCATCGTGAGATATGGCGCCGACCGACACGCGAGCTTGCGGGGTTATCCCTCTCCAGGTATCTCCCAGCGGGGCACCGCCCCAGCCGGGGCGAGCTCAAAGCTCCAGACATTTGTAGTGATTTATTGTACAAAAGAGTAAATTTATGTGTGTGAAAAGAGAAAATGGAGACAATGGAACACGGATGTAAAAGGAAAGGTCGCGCGCGGGCCGTGGATCGTTTGTTAGGGTACTGCTCTGAAATTCGTTTGGTATTGATCGAACAAATCACGGAAAACTTCCAATCACAGCAGCTGAACGCTGTAGTTGTTTTACAATATAAATGTAAAATCTGCCTCTCCTGCAATTTGTTCAGAATTAAGGCATTGGAATGTAAAACACGACTTGTGATTATTTTGCAAAGTCAAGATTATCTACTTATTGCGCCTTTCTTATGAACGAGATGTCTTGAAATCACCCTATCTTTCGAGTTCACTACAAACTGACAATGAAAGTGCTCTCATACGGTATGTGCAACCCATTCCGTGAAGTAAATGCTATCATTGCACTTTTCGATGGAACGTGAAATGTCAGCTATCATCATTTGCACATGAACGCCTCAATTTCGTAAATGGAAATATATTTAAGGGGGTAGGCGGAATAACAGGATTTTCAGTCGCTGCCTCGCCTGACATAAAAGTCAGTATTATTATTATTATTATTATTATTATTATTATTATTATTATTATTATTATTATTATTATTATTATTATTGGTATTGTGACATATATTGTGTTATATATTGTATTGTAAGACATCGGGCGATAATAATAAAAATGAGTAAGAACTCCGTAGCAATTGCTCACAAGTACAAGTAGGAACTACTACTTGTCATAAGCAAATGCTTCTTTTCATATGAATAAAAAGTTTTGTAAAACTCTTTTTGTACGCTTACAAATGTACTGTATTTTCATTTATGTTGTGTGTGTTTGAGTTTGAATTTCCATGCAAATTAAGACAATCCTTTTGAAGCAATTACTGGTCTGCGGAAATAAATAAAAACAAAAAAATACGCTGTGTTACTAGGGAGATCAATACAAATCCAACGATATATCTCATATTAAATCAATCCTGTCATTCAGGTAGTAGAATAGACAAGAAATTCATACTGAAACAGACTCTCCAGTTACATTATTATCCTTCTTGCTTGGTGCAATAGGGTAAGTATGTATGACAAATTTTGATTTTCGAAGATTATAATTGGATAATTCGAAATCATAATTTTATAAATTGGAATAAAATAACGCGTAAAAATTTGTGTACGACACATAAACTTTTTCAGAATTAACGGTTCCAAAAATGCACATTTTGGAAGAATAGAAAAACATTACCGACTCCAGAAAAGGTATTATTATTTAGTGCAACTTTTGATGCTTTTGAAAAGGCTGGGGGCCATTTATCGTTTTTTAGTTACTGTCCCACTTCGAATCAAAAAGAGAATAATCGACTTGGATCCGCAGACATTCTGACGTGGATAACTCACAGTCAGAAAATTGTGAACAAATTGGATGGTTTTATTTTTGCCAATTCCTATGTTTGGATTTCTTGTCCACCACGGTTTGGCTCTGATCATATCTAGCTCTGATCATATCTGTGGTGCAAATATATATTATTTCGATATGAAAATGCGTATTACCTTAACATTTTAACCAGACAGATCACGCTATCTCGTTGCCTTAAATCACTCAAATAGTACAGCAGAATTAACGAATCCTGCAATTCGCTTTTCAAGAAAAATATTTTGAGTGAAGATCAGAAGACAATGATCACCTTAATTTACTTACGAGCACTGCTTATTGGAAGTTCGAATCGCTGACTGGCATGTGCCAGCTGAACCCTTCCAGATTCAGCTGTCATAATGACCTATTTCCGCTGGCGGTGGTCGGGATAGTTCCTGCTCTTTGGTGATGTTAACCTCTGAACTTGAGAACTGATGGCTTAATTACTGTTGGTATGTCCTTTATTAAAGATAAGAATCTGATCGGTCAACCTCATTTTCACGGTCCTTAGTATTAGAGTGACTTCAGAATATCAAAAATGTATTTGTATGCATGTTTATATCAAATAACCAATTCAAAAGTTTTTCTTCATTGGTAAATTATTGTCACAAATGAGGGTAGTAACTCATGAAAGGGGAATACTATTCCATGTAAGAATATTGTTTAAAAGTAGTAATAAAATAATTAATATGTGTTTACTTCTTACCTCTTAAATAAACCTTTTGCGTCTAATTTTAAAAAGAGTTCAGAATAACTGGGAAAACTACTTACTATTACATCCAAGATGACATGTGATCTGTTTCGCTTACCTGAAACAGACAAGGAAAAACAAAGAATTAAGTAATGTATTGCATATTGGGATGTGATACACAGTTTAGGTATTTTAAAATGGGCATCGCTGGATGTCAATAGCTTTATTGGCAGAGCAGTAACGCCCATGCTGATAGCAGTTTACTACACTGATGATGGCTGTAATGAAGACCAAAAGAGTTTTCTAAAAATAAAATAATTAATTGTAAGAATATATCATCTCATTTTCTGCAACACATATCTCAAAAAATGTAAATATTTTTCTTGGATTTCTTAAGAATTCAGTAGAATTCCGGTGAGTGCATAATGGCCCGTTTCTCATCAGTCGCAGACGCACATCACGTGACCATAATTACGTAGGAACACACAAAAATTGGATCATAATGTTCGGGACAAATTGTAAATAATAAAATTATTTCTCTAATGTTTGT
Organism: Acheta domesticus; assembly: GCA_031308135.1. Classification (NCBI taxonomy): domain Eukaryota; kingdom Metazoa; phylum Arthropoda; class Insecta; order Orthoptera; family Gryllidae; genus Acheta; species Acheta domesticus. The sequence continues at coordinate 106,706,167 of JAHLJT010008756.1, forward strand.
AACTAAATCTTAAGAAAAAATGCAGGAGTAGAAAAAATGGAATTCCTGGAGGGTTAGAATCTCTTATTGGAAAAGCTTTGCAATAAATATTTGTGGAGAATATTCCGACTTTGCTTTTGCAAGGCCTTCATTTTTATATTTCTGTTTCCAATAAATTGACGTAAGTCCCTAATTCTTAGAAATCTCGTCAATTAGGCTGAAGAAAAATAAAAGCGTTAAGAGAAAGTATATACTTGGAGACTTGCACTACTTAAGGGACGTATTTGCAATTATAACAATGTTTAAACTGATACTTGTAATAGAACATTGAGAAAAATACTGCTTTGCCGCCAAAATATATTCTTGTATGCTGTATATTGACAGTGAATGCGGTCCAAACAGGTACTCGGCTTGATGCAACATCGTGGAAGTATCCAACGCGTTCATTCCAACTATGGTGACCTTGTTGGAAGTATTCGAATTTTTCTTTGAAAGATTATTTCATACTCAGTTCCATTGTAAATGGCTCAGAATTAAACCGTAAAAATGGAACTAACTAAATACAACATATAAACACATTGTCCCTTTTCATTTCCATTCGAATCATAAATCAATTGTCGTTGGATCCTTGAATATTTAACCTTGATTAAAGTTCGTCTTATTGATTTTAAGAAACTTTTGCAGTCCTGACCATTCTGTCGCCGCTAGTACATCGTTCGGTTCTTCGATCATTAATATTTGCTGGGTGTTTCAAAGTTTACAAAGTGAAGATGAAACTCACAAATAGAAAACGTCGACAAACACAACCCTCCTTCCTCCTGGAAATTAAGAAAAGAAGCGGCGCGGCGCCGCGGGGCGCCGCAGGGGCTGGGCGCTCGGCGCGGAGTCGAGTGGCCACGCGCGGCCGCCGGCCACGTGGGGCCGCAACCGCTTCAATCGGGTTCAAGTGCTGACCCGTCCCGCCCTCCCCCCGCGCCGGCGCGCAAGTGTGTCGCCCTCGGCGGGCAGCGCACCGGGGTCAGGCGATTCGGACCCAGATTGTTCCTGGCCATGTGCAGCGGCGGTGGAGGAGGAGACGGCAAAAGAGGCGGCGGTGGCAGTGGCGATGGAGGCGGGCTTGGCGGCAGGGGAGGAGACGGTGAAATCAACGATAGTGGCGGTGGCGATGGCACGTATGGCAGCGGCGGTGATACCGGCTGCGATAATGGGGCCCCGGTAGAGGCGCGGTGGCGCAGGAGAGGGAGGAAGGGAAGGAAGCGGTACTGGGCCCGGGAGTGGAGGCGGTGGTAGCGGTGACGGCAGCGACGGTGGTGGTGGTGGCGGAAGCGGCCGCTTCGAATTGAAAGATGACGAAGGCGGTGTCTTCGATTGCAGTTGATCGAGCTGCCCAGCTGCCACGACACACTTCGTTCATTGAATCTCCTCAGGGGCAGATTGAGACATTGGAGGTCGCAAGGCTATAATTACCGAGATACCCTCAATAAATACACTTCTAAATCATTATAGTTTAAGTCTTATTATTATACCATATATCATTTCATTTTTTCAATGAACTGAAAGATGAATATGAATATAATGGTAAATGATAACGGAACAATCTACTAATACTCACCAAAGCGTGCACGTGAGTCCTCTTAAGCACACAAGATTCATTTCCCTTTCTTTGCAATAATTTATTCTCAACGGGCGCATATACACCCAAGCTCTCATTCCTGTCCTGAAGGGTTAAGGCCCCGCCCACAGCGTTTTGAATAACTCGCCGCCCACGTCTTCCTGCCAGAGCCCACGCCCACTTTTCGGTTTATTAAGCCAGCGGACACCTCTCTCTATGTCCACAACGCTGGTTACGTTCAGTGAGGTCTCTGAAAGTGAAAGGTAGGAATGTTAAAATTAATATTAATGCCGCTTGTTTAGCCTTTGTTGCCAGACAAGGTTGCCCACCCGTTCATCTTTTTGCTTCCTACGTTTTGTGGGTCAGGAAGCACATGCGATAGTTTGCAGGTCCATATTCGTTCCTGTGAGGAAGGTATTCGAGCTTTGTAACTCGAAGTTACAAACTTCGCACAAAATCGCAGATTCTGAACACGAGTGATTCACACGTATTTCGCACGTTTGGAATTAGATTTGACAAGCCGATAAATATTAACGGAAATGTGTACGTGTAATGACTGAAACCACAAAACGTTTTACAACAAAATCCATCCATAAAAAATGAAACTTAATAATTATACGAAAATAGGCTCGTAATAAAAGTGCTTAATCACTGACAATTTGAAAATAATAATGATAATCATTAATATCATCATAAAAATCTAAATTCATTAGAAGAGGTTATGGATGCACAGATCTGACTAATTAAAACATGGTGTCAAAGCTTGCCGAAATGCTAAACATTCGCTGGAACGGGCACTATATATTATCAAAGTTTAGATAATTCTAAGGAATAGCATCGTTTTTCATTAGATGCTGTGGACCAGTAGTGTACTTATAAATTGATAATTTAGAATGTTGTCCTATACCCGTAAGTTTCGTATATTTACAGAATTAATTCAGTAAATTATAAAGTTGTGATGAATGGCAAATGAAGAGTGGTAAAAAAGGAGAATGAGATACAGAAAATCAAAACACTTGAACTTGACTTTCGTGAACTTCATAGAGATGAGCAGTGTCGCTGTAACGCTGAACGGATATTCGAATACGAAAGGTATTTGAGGACTTTCAAATCGCTTACACAGTACAAAAATGTGTTTCCAAAACTAGATCCAAACAGATTTTGTGTGTGTCGTTAATACTAATGGATTAGAGGAATCCGCATACCCTAGGAATCGAAACATTACAGTACTCCTACGATTTTTTTAGGAACACCAGTCTACAACAATTAGAGAAATAGAAATTAGAAATTAGATAGAAGTGTGGAAACTGGCGCGTAGGCCCAGTATTGGGGCAGTTTTAATGCTTGTTTAATATATTAGCTCAGAGCTCCGCATAGATGCGTCAATCATCTTACTAGGCAACCTTCTCGACACGTATGCGCTACACGCGTTCTTCCACGCCCCTGCTGTGGTCACGCCACATTAATATTAACTAAGACAATGAGGACGAGAAGAAAAAGGGAATAAAGAAAAGGAAAAGAAGAGAATAATAAATACAAGAAGGAAAACGACAAGATAATAAGGAGAATAAGATACGGAAGAAGTAAATGAAGGGGGATGGGAAAAAAAGCTTTTGATATAGACCAATTGTGAGGGTTCTGTATTCTCGTAACGAATCAGACATTCCACCCATTATTATTACTCGCTTAAAGCCCGCTACAGCAACGACTCAGCAGTAAGGCAAAACTGCAGCGCGCCAGGAAAACCTCTCCTCAGTGGTACCGTCCTGGTGAGCATGCTTGCATCGGAAAATTATGTTGGTAGTACGAGCTGCAGCTTGTAACACAAAAAAAAACGTAAATTGTGAACTCCCTATGATCATAGCAGATGCTGGAAGTGTTCCCTTCATTTGTTTCCTAGTGATCTGTTTGCTACCAACATTAATGCAATTTTAATGAGACTCGTTGCGGGGAGTCTTTCCTGGCGCAGCTGAATGTTCATGCTAGTACTTTGCTCAATGGCTGTGCTCACTATTCCTTGTACAGTAGACAGAAGAGGGTCAGCATGGCTGCATTTGTATCTTGCCAGCGTTCCGAACATGCGCGGGCTGCCATGTTGATGCGCTAGGAATGCACCGCGCGGGGGCCTCGTTTCGGCGCCCGCGCGGCGCCGGGCCGCGATTTCTCCCTTGGCGGCGGCGGCGGCGGCGGCGGCGGCGGCGGCGCGGGCGCGGGCGCGGGCGCGGGCGCGGGCGCGGGCGCGCGGGCGCCGAGAAAGCGACGCGACGCGACGCGGCGCAGCGGCGCCTGCGATGCCGCGGTGGACTGAAGGATGTGGAGCTGCCGAGGATGGCACTGGAGGTGGAAGGGGAGGCGGCGGATTGAACCACATATTCATTTTGCAGTTCAGAAAACTATAATATAACTATTCTCTTGATTAATTTTTTGGTATTTCCGTGCGTGTCAACAGCGACGGTAATTAGTTCCGTAACAGTAGTGCATGTTCTAATCACAGGAGGTAGCTGTGTTCTCCTGCTGGATGGCGAGATCTGGTATGGACCTATACGTCGGCTTGCGAAGTTTTCTCCAATCAGGTATCTCCACCAGTGGGGCAGGCCCCTGCCGGGACAAGCTTAAGCTCTCAACTGGTCTTCCGATATGTGAGATAATTAGTGCATGTGTGTGTAAGTAAGGGTCGAGAATAGGATAAGGATGAGCAAGAAAAAGATCGCGTGCGGTCCTTGGCTCGTTTGATAAGGTACTGTTCCGTCATTCCCCTGGGATTGGTTGATGAAACCTAGTAAAATTATTTATAACATCAGTCTGCCGTTAAAATTCTTCTTCAGCTATTTAGTTTGTGTCAAAATTCCTGCCACCGTCGGAATTCGAACCCTAGGTCGTCCCTGTCAGAGACATTGCAAAAACATCAGTCAATGCCTTGAGTCACCTCCTCCAGAAGAAATCATGTGTCCCATAGTAGATACTGGTTTCTAGAGTATTTAGAGATGTGCAGAAAACATAAGGATCATCAAAAATTAAATTGCTGCGAAATCGATCGTAGCAAATGAGGCAAAACAGAGGAGGCCACGCGCCCTGGCGTCCGAGATGGTGGGGCGGAGGTGGGCGTGGCAGTGCGGCGGGCGTTGCACCTGCGCGACGCTTGCGTGCGCGATTTGGGCATCGCGCCTTTGCATTATTCACCTGCCGCTAGCTATATGGCTTGGGCGACGCAACCGACTTGCAATGCGGCTAGAAACCCGCTGCCATATTGTGCACAGTATGAGGTTAGATGAAAAGTGGGGACGTGCGTTGGTACGGAGAATTCAAGAGGCCTTGCAACCCTTTTTTCAACTCGAGAGACTTGCTGTCATTCTTATGTACACACAATCAGGTATGATGAAGAGTGGTTACTCCTGTAAAAACAATTTGGCGAAATACCAAAAGATCAATCTTCGGAGGCAGGTATTGTCATTAATCTGAGAGTTTCCCTTAACCCCAGTTTAGGAACTTCCTTCATGCGTGTGTATTGAAATAGAGAGAAGAAACCTCTTCGAATTTCAATTCTCAGAGCTGAATTGCTATTTAACCGACCTGTCCTTAGTGTAATGATTTACGATCATTAAGACTATTAATTTAAGTTCCCTTACGTCAAAGATATAAGTTAAGCGCCACAAACTATACCCAGAGAGACAAATGAAGGTAACCACGCGCAGCAAACAATTTTTATAAATTTAATGAATGCATGGAAGAAAGGAAAATGCGATACAAACATTACCTAGAGCATATATTTTGGAATTGATTGAAACAAAAATCATCAAAATCGGACCAGGGGTTAACTAAATTTCAAGAAAGTTAGTAATCGTACATTTCGATGTAATAAATGTGACATGCAGGCAACGTTCTTGCCGAGAAGAAAGTAAATACGAATAGTGTTTTTCGTAAATATTAAGAGAACGCCTGAAGGGATAGGGTTAGGATTTGGCAAGATAAAAGAGCGAAAATTATCAAAATTTTTGAAAATGGTCACGATTTTGGAGGATGTCCAGGAGGCGAGATCAAAATTAATTGCTAAAAATTTTATTCATGAACAATCGAAACAAAAAGTTTCGTTTTCATGACGTCATGAGAAGATGTTAAGTCGTATTTTCAGAATAACTAATTGAATAAGGCGTTGATTGACAAATTAGACGATACAGTAATTATCGTAGGAATATTGGACACGGTTTGGAAATAGCGACAAGTCATAGGAACACTGATAAATGTGAAAATATAAATATTTTTCGTTGTGTTATTCGAGGCAACAAGCGAGCTTTTGTTCGCCGAGAAATTATATTAGCTGGATGCCAACAATGCTACAGTACAGAGCGAGCGAGGCAGTTTGGAGATAACTAATCCACCGTTGCGCGATGTGAAAAATTTCAGTGTTGCTACGAATTTTGGAACGTTCAAAACAATTTTTATTGAGTAGTGCAAGTTATTTTTAATGGTGAAGTATTTATATCGCGAAGGCGAATATTTTTGCGGTGGTACATTTTTGTGTGGTGTTTGCTGGTTAACACCACAGAGGCGAACGCGATTACGAGTCGGCAATCTAGTGGCGAGTGTGATTTTGTCACATACTGTTACGCCGGACCAGCTCACAGGGAAATGTAAAGGATATTTTTTTTATCTGCTACGAAGATGCATTTATAAGAAGGCCAAGTAATTTTCATTAATTAAGAATCAATACGGCCATATTAAAAATGCGCATTGTGGTATGAATGAAATTGTTTGCTTAATTTTTCAGTGTGAATGGTTTTCTTTTTTGGTGTTAATTTAATTTGTTTTTATGTCAAGTGAAGGGTATTTAGGTTATATGTTAATTGTTTATTGAAAATTTATTGAAAAGGGAGAGTTATCAGTAATAATCAAAAGAGAGGGTGAGTAAATAAATGGGGGCGGACACTGTTGTGTTTGTCGGTAAAACCTTGCAATGCTGTGTTATGATTTACAGTAACTAGATACTGACCCCGCGCGTTCCAACAAGTACCATGTTTAAGCCCCTATATAGGGGATATCACAAATTCACGCCCGCAAAATTCTTAAATATTATGAAAAGTTAGCTAGCATACGGGCAAACGAGAGCAGTAAAACGATAGAGAAGCGTGTTTATTAATGAGGCACCTAACGGAGATGTATAACAGGTATCACGAAGTGTAGGAGGCACGTGAGAAATGCCATCGAGTACAAAGAGAGTGGGATATTCCACTAGCAAGGATAGGACAGGTGGACAGCGCAATTGTCATTACGTTAGTTATGATTCGAATATTTCAAGAAAGTACAATAGTACATATGCAAGCAGACCAGTCTAGAGCTTAGAGTTTGACCCTGTTCGGGCGGATTTTCGCTTGGGGAGATGCTTGGAGATGGGGAACATCCGCAAGCCGACATGTAAGTCGGTTCGGGATCTCACATTCTAGCGGGACAGGAACACCACCTCCTGCGCTACAAAATGCATTACGATTACGGGACTAATGGTCTCAAGAATTGGAGTGTCCGGCATAAGTGCTCACTCATCAATTCATTCATTAATTTGAATGAACTGATTGTGAAAACCGCATTAGCGTAGCTCATGGTTATCTTTCACAGACCGCTTCACTTCATCCCAGCACGGGCAACCGAATCAATTCCCTGGTCCCGCACGGGGGGCGGGGCGGGGCGTGGCGGGGCGGGGCGGCGCGGGGCGAGAGCCGAGGTCAGTAGCCGTGGCTGCGTGGCCGCGGCGGCCGCGTTCCGCCCCGCGCGCTGTCCCCTGGGCGGCGGAAGCGCTCGCCCACGCGGCCCCTAAATATCCCTCTGCGCGCCCGCGCCGCCGCCGCTGCGCCCGGATGAGCGAGCGGGCGAGAAGCGCGCTCCAAGCCACCTCGCGCGCGCAGCCCTGGCCTTGGCGACACCCGGCTTTTTTCTTCTTTTTTTTCCAACACCGGCTCACATTCCGGCTTTTTTCTTCTTTTTTTTCAATATTTATATACTATTTGCTCTATTAACATTTACAAACCAATCGGCAGGGGAGGGTCATCGTTTGGGACTTTTCTTATTAGAATCTTTCTAAATCTTAGTAACACTTTGTCTTTTCATCTTTATTGAATGTTTACAAAACAATTCTACACAGTTGACATGAGTAATCACTGTATACTGCTTGTAAGACCTTATCTGATGATTTGATATAAAATCTGATGTTTGGACTATATTCTCATTCTCAATGCGTCCTTACTTACGACTCAGCTGATGTCATGCGACGAGAAAGAAAGAAAATTATTCATGTGTGCAGTTTCAGGATAGCCAATTTTTGTTTCCCCAGGCCCGATTTTCTACAAATTTAACAATATAATTGTTACTGGAATCAGTTTGGAATTGATTGATGGAAATCGCGAGAAGAGCAGCTGCAAACATATTGCCGGTATTAATCTGATCCAGGTAATGGGCGATTTGGGCACAGCTCCCATTGTGAAAAATAAATTATCATTATTACTTGAAACTAAAAATAAAGGTTAATTATCCAACAATATATTATTACAATACCAATTCATTTTAATTTGATCATTTTGAAATTAATTCGAACATTTACATTTCACGGAGAAGCTTCTTTGAAATTTTTCGTCTCCCTGAGTAAACTTACAAGGTGATAAGAATTTTCTAAACACACGTTGAAAATACCCACGAAAACCCACAGCCAGTAATTTGGCGCAGATAATTTCGGTGAATTTTTCGGTGGATTTCATTTTATGGTATTGACTCGATGTTACGAAAAAGCATGTGGCGTATGAATTTGATGTTAGCGGAAGTCAGTGGAAAACACAGAATTCGGTGTTGGCAAATTCGATACTCTGAACAAATATCACCAGCCAGTCATTGTTTGCTTGCGCCGATTCACCGATTTGATTGTTTGGTTACAAATGTAACACACATGAAACCCACAAATCATTTTTGTCGTGGGCGATGGAATTAGCCGTCATGACAAAGGAGAAACATTTCACGTGTGTAAAGTTTTAAAAGGTAACACATATGCCCAATCAGCACCTCGACATTTCGATACGCTTCAGTGCCCGACACACCCAGTCTCGCAAAGCACCGGTTTCGGCACAGCCGTATCAAGTTAGAAACTACATTCACTCTGATTTCCATGAGAGCATCGCGACAGGACGTAAGCTTTTGAAGTCCGCACACACATTCGGAATACTCCATCATGCAAATCGCAAAATTGCATCCTATCGGATTACAAAGACCGCCTCTAAAAGGCTGCTCTGATATGAAATTGGCGGGAACGTTACATTTCGCCTCCAATGGAGCTCTGTAGTTATTCCGAGTCGCTCCATCCGGAGCAGCAGTTGCTGCGTGTGCGCGGGGGCGTGGGGGTGTGGGGGCGTGGGGGCGCGGGTTTCACTGTTGTGCACGTTCGCCCGCTCGCAGCTACAAAACACACACCAAACGACCTCCGCTGTCGTTGTGGTGGAGTCGGCTGAAAGAGACGGAAAATGTAGTTTTATCTCGCGCTCTGCTCTCGTAAATTGACGTCGGCTTTCCGCTTACGAGGTTTTGTGCTCCAGAATTGACTCTGATAGCTTTGTAGATTTTGTCATGTTAGTTGTATAGGCTAATTGAGACTCTTGGAGATCATTGATTTGTTATTTTGAGAGATCAGAATCATATCTCGCGGAATAAAGAAACTTTTAATTGTTTAAACAAATATTCGGTAAATACAAAGTTCCACATGTGACACGGCAACTCACACGACTTCATAACGATTAGGCTTAATTAAATTATCTGAAGCTAGAGCGATTTGGAAGAAATTCAATAAATCTTATTGCATACCATTAATATATATTTGACATATTTCATTCTACTAATTTCTACACGAACGCACTTCACAATAACGAACCGGAATCCGGATATGAATTATTCATCATTTAATCCCAAATTCTGATGTGGTATTCAATACACTTGAGTAACAATTGAAAGCACTAGCAGAGCAATTCAATACACTGCGAGCAGAGTAACGCAATGAGTGAGCTTCCGAATGATGCGATCATTAGCCAATCCCGAAGAAGAAACGGTCGTTTTCGGTTTTGCTTGCGCCCGATGCTCTATCCCGTCCTCTCACGACCCCGTCCTCTCACGACCCCATCCTCTCACATCCCCGTCCTCTCACGTCCCCGTCCTTTCACGTCCCCGTCCTTTCACGTCCCCGTCCTTTCGCGTCCCCGTCCTTTCGCGTCCCCGTCCTTTCGCGTCCCCGTCCTCTCACATCCCCGTCCTCTCACTTCCCCGTCCTCCCTAGGCTTCGCGATTGCTTTGGCCCCCTCCTATCTGACTCTTTCACGCGATAGTCTCTTTCTCTTCATGATGTAGCCATCCTTACTTTTGCTGCGATTCCACGTTTCGTAGTTTTGTGCTCCAGCATTGGACATGGAAACTTCTTGCTAGTTAAAAACGCTCGATGCAACTATCAGAGCTCACGAGTCCAGTATTCATGCCAAAGAATATGCTCTCGCCTTTATTTTCAGCCCTCGCCCTTTATTCTCATACACCTTCCGTTCAAATCTGCGATCTCAAATTTCGCTGAAGGAAGCAGCCTCCCGTTCGTCCCCAAACCAGTCTTTGCAATTGTTTCTTCACCGTCACCTCCAAAGGCCGTCGGCTCCGCTGTCCCCGCCCTCGCCCTCGCCCCCACGCCCTCCCCGCAGCGACGGGGCAGTAAGCGGGGCCGTAATGGCAATGGCCGCCTCCTGATGACTGCGGCCAACGCGTTCGGCCGTCGCTAGCGGGCGGAGGGCGGGGCAGGGGGGTAGGGCCAGGGACTGTGGAGACGCGCAGAGACGGGGAGGATCCGATCGGAACGGGGCGTGGCGGGTCGGAGAGGGATGGGACGTGGAGGGTTGGAGTGACCGGGATGTAATGGATCCGACACGGAAGGGGGAGAGGCATCAGAGCGGGACGGGCTTTCGGCGGTTGGAGCGAGCCAGGGCGTGGACGATCGGCCGGAGCGGGACGGAGAGGGAGAGGGGAAGAGGGAGATGGGGCGCTGAATGGCGGGAGGGAAACGAGCGGGGGTCAGAGCAGAACAGCGCGGAGCAGCGCGAATCACATCGGGTGCGGCAAAGAACGAAAAAGGGAGGACGGTGCAGTGTGACACGAGGACGGGTGGGCGAAACGGGGAGGTGTGGGGTGGGCGGGTGAGGCGGGGCGGAGAGAAGACCGCCGCGCGCCTCCATTGTTTTCGGAGCGCCTCGCAACGACGCCGGCGCCATTTTTCATCAAACGAGCCCCTCGTTTTGGTCTTATGAGGCCGCCGCTTTCCGAAATGGAAGGCAGAGCGCAGGATTCGCAAAATCGAAAACTATTACACGAGATGCCGAGCTACTACATCATCGATTCCCAAGCTAATTCGGCCATTTCCAACAAAAAAAATACTAAAAATACCTCTGAATATCTATTTTCCTCAAGTATACATACAGAATGGATGTAGAAAATTGTCAATGTCACTGCTACATCAGTCACAAGTCAATGTTACTGCTAAATATCAAGTTGTACTACTTCTTTGTAGAAATTACCAATGTTCTGAATTTCACTTTTCCTTTACACAATTGACCCAAAATGATAGAAAACTAGTTTCGTATACAATTATAAATACTACTTCAGAAGAAGCAATTGTCAAAGCTAATAAACAGTTGAATACCCTAACTCCCTAAATAAGAATGATAAAAGGAAAAGATGGACAGTGTGGATGTGCATCACTGCAGCTCGATGACCTCGTGTAATTTAAAGAGTACCAATTTCATTAACGAATATTTCGCGGCTACAAAGCAAAATTGTTTTATTAGGAACTATGCTGAGTCCTCTAAGAATTTTGCTGCCGGTCATGGTGTACTTTTACCCTGTCGTCAACGTCGCGTGGGATAAAAAAGAAATATTTTTGGTTACAAATACGACATTCCTGGCAGCACTTGAGCAAAGTGATAAAAACATCAATTTAGACTAGTATTGTACACACAGAGTGGATCTTTAAGTACAAATTGTACAAACAACAACAATAAAATAGTAAGTTGCCCAACAAGTGCGCGGAACAGGTGTTTCACGCACGAATGGAGCTTGTCGCCCGAGCGTACGCCATGGCGACAAAGTAGAGCGCCCTTATCACCTCGCGCACGGGTTAGTTAGGTGGATGGTTGGGTGGGTGGATGGTTGGGTGGGTGGATGGATGGGTGGATGGATGGGTGGATGGATGGTTGGGTGGGTGGATGGATGGTTGGGTGGGTGGATGGATGGTTGGGTGGGTGGATGGATGGGTGGATGGATGGGTGGATGGATGGTTGGGTGGGTGGATGGATGGTTGGGTGGGTGGATGGTTGGGTGGGTGGGTGGATGGATGGGTGGATGGATGGGTGGATGGATGGTTGGGTGGGTGGATGGATGGTTGGGTGGGTGGATGGTTGGGTGGGTAAGTGGGTGGATGGTTGGGTGGGTGGTTGGGTGGATGGGTGAGTGGGTGGATGGTTAGGTGGGTGGATGTTTGGGTGGGTGAATGGTTGGTTGGGTGGGTGAATGGTAAGGTGGATGGTTGGGTGGGTGGGAAGTTGAGTGATTGGGTGGTTGGTTCGGTGGATGGGTGGTTGGTTAGTTGGTTGGTTGGTTGGTTGGTTGGTTAGTTGATTGGTTGATTGGTTGGTTGGTTGGTAGGTAGGTAGGTAGGTAGGTTGGTTGGTTGGGTAGGTGGGTGGGTGAATGGATGGGTGTGGGTGGTTGGTTGGGTAAGTGGGTGAGTGGGTGGACGTGCGGGCGGACGGTCTGGGTGTGTCGTTGGGTGGGCGGCTGATTGAGCGATGATTGGGATCGAGCGCGGGCGGGCGTATGAGTGAGTGTGTTGGTGAGAGTGGGTGGGTGGGTCGCGCGTTGCGTTCGACGGCCGCGTGGAGCGTGAGAGCACGCCGTGCGCGCGGCATACGGTAATGTGCGTACACACGTCCCCAGCCCAGCCTGCATACGGATGGCGCCCGAAACGCACCGCGCCCCGGGACGCATATTAACCGCCCACCCGTTGCTCATTTTGATGGCTTCCGCAAGTTTGCTAACAATCAGGGTTGAGTGATTAATTATTGATTACGCTTTTTGTAAGGAAAGTAAGATATATTGAAAATAATTTAGTACGATTTCGAGATTTTCTCCGTGAGAGTATATTTTTCTATTGACGAAAGTCCCGCAAATTACGACATGCTTCTCTTAGTTGAACTACTAATTTCTTTTATTAAATTCATAATTACAGCATAAATAAAATTCCAAGTTATTGTTAAACACATTTGCAATCAAAAATGTAGAAGTAATTGCAATATCTGCACGTTTATAAAACATACTTTTACATTAATATGACATAAGCATATCCAATCTTCTCATTTCAGAATTATTCTACCTATTCGGTCGAATAATACAATGATGATTAATTGTCTCTCAAAACCAGAATGCTGTCAACCTAAAACTGACGTGACTTATTCCGCAACTGAAATTATGAAACATAGAGTAAACACAACCAGCGAGAAAACCAACGCAGACACACGTAAAGTCCCTTCTTCATTTCACTTAGGCCATATGATCCTTGGATAACACAGAAGCGATGCATCAAGAATGGGGGGAAATGATTGTCTCATACCTAGCAGGGCTGTCAGTTAAGCTGCCGAAGCAACACTTTCCCCCTAGGCTGCGCTCCATTAGGAGATGAAGAACAGAAGAAATGAAAACGTCTTACGTTCAGATGTTGGAAGCGGTGAAACTAAGTTTAGTATGCGTTTGTTAGCTTCACATCTACAGCTTCTTTGTTAAAATGGACACTTCTGACACTGTTGGATATTTTGTTAAAAATATTATGTAGTATTTTTGCCTATTAAAATACATTCAAATATTGTCTGGACGTTTTGCTCAATATTTGTTACAAAATTAATTAAAGCTGCATAACGGAATGGCTTTTACTACTGGATTAGATTGGGAATTTGAAGAAGAAATGTCAATGATTTACTGTCTAATTAATTTATATTTCCGAGCACGTCAACTACCAAGGCAATTAGTCCCGTTATTGTAGTGAATGCTTTTATCCCGAAAGGAAGCGGTGATTCCCATCCCACTGGATTGTGAGATCCGGTGCCAATCGGTTTGCAAGATTTCCCTTCTGCAGGTATCTCCACCAGCGGGGCTACCTGGGCTATTGTTGGATTTGAGGGTGAGGGGGGGATGACTTTGCGTGAGCAGAAGGACTTGACGTGAGTGGGAGGACGTCAAGGGAATGAGGCCGGGGCGGGGCATGAGGACGGGGCTGACTATAACTACAGGGCGGGTGCGTGTGGACAGGACGGGATGCAATGACTTGGCGGGGATGTGTGGCGAGGCGGGGTCGCGAGGACGGGCGGCGCTTCAAGAGGAGGGCGAACGCGCGGAAGGAGGCGGGGGAGCGGCACCAGATGGCGCATGGCGTCGCTCAGGCGGGCGCCGCGCTTCCGCCAACACACGATCACCCGCCCACGCACCCGGCGCCAACTGACTACCTACAGCCCGTTCCTCCTCAGATGGGCTCTCTGCCAGCGATCTGGGCACATTCACAATGAAATTTATGGTGAAACCTGAACAGGGTCCGAGAATATTTTTTAACATCATTAGGCCGATAAATAGTAAATCAAACACGCGGTGGAAGTTCGTAAACAGAGGTGATAATAGACTTTTATAACCAACAGAGTCCGTTATTTGTGCTTTCGGGCGGGCGTCATTAATTTTTTCGAAATACTTAATAAGTAATTCAACAGTCCTTCATTTTTTTTACATCAACAATGGACAAATGTGCTTTATGACCATATTAATTCATTCATTCATTTAAGAACGTTCTTTTGACAAAAATCCTTTAAAACCATAGCTATTCATAAAATACGCACTGTAACCATGGATTCATGAACAAGAGTTGTGGTCAGTTATACGCAGACTTCATTCGAACTGAACTAATCGCTACATCGCTGGAGGAGAAAGATAAGACGACTAACTCAAGCAAGTCGAAGGAAAAATAAAAAAAATGAGCACAGGTGACAAGTTGAAAGCAGAGTTTTTCTAAACAGCGAATTATAAAGTAAAAAAAATGGGATTGAGACATAAAAGATGAAAGTGGCAAATGGGAGAAGGGTGGACAGAAGCAATAAGTGTCAGAAAGCAAGAAACGAAACGACTAAGAGAACCGAACGTTGTGCGTTCAGTAGACGGAAAGTTAAAAACGAAAAGAGAGGTGATCATGACGAGCGAGAATGGGTAATAGGGGAGAGACGGAGCCGCATCTCGAAGCGTAGCTGTTACTGCGATAGCCGCAAGCCTCAGGGATTGCGAGTTCGAATCCCGCCTGGGCGTGGTATTTGTTTTAGTGTTGTTACATAGTGGAGCTTACCGCAACCGCCATGTATCACCCTCAATACCTCCTTCCTTCTCAGACCTCTCCCTGTCCGAATCTTGTACGACGATGACTGCGTGCCCGGGAAAGAAAAATCTCGTAAAGGGCGTAAGGGTCACCACATCAGCACCATCTGGATGCCAATGCGTATGAGCACTAGCGGCAGGAGCAGATGCTCGGCCGGAATAGGCTTACGAGCCACTGCGGAGTTAGGGAGGGGAGGTTAGAGCTAAAAGACGCTGGGATGTAAAGAAGCAGTGATATTAACTGAGCGCAGGGAGCTTTAGTTGATAACCAAAAGGTAATGCTAATGTAAACGCCCAGTGATGATAATGTAATGAGAATACGAGAACGGGAAGATCACTGAAAGATGAGTCCCCAGATCACAGAAAGAAGAATGTAAGTTTACCCCAGGCCAAGAGAACCGTCCGAACTTTCATCGACGCCCACCCTGCCTCTGGCAAGTGCTCCCCGAAGCCGAGGCCGCAAAGCCCATAGTGCTCCTAAGGCCTCACACCGCTACACGCCACATCCACACCTCCCACCACGCTGCCGTTAATTAGTTCGCGTGCCCGCCGCGGCCGCGACAAAGCGCCCGCGTCGCCGAGGCCTGCACGCGGCCGAGGAGGCCTCGCAGTGGCAGTGGCGGCGGCGGCGGCGCATACGAGATACGCACGCAAAAGGCCTCCACCCTCTCCCGAGACCCGCCCCGCCCCCCCCTGCTTACCCACCCTGCTCTGCCCCGCCCTACCTCGGTGGCCTTGTGCACCCTCCGCCCCAGACCCAGCTGCACAAAGGGACGCGTATGAGCCGCAGCCTGTGAACGCGCGCCGCCGCTGCGTTTTTACCCAACCCTGTTACATTGCACGCAACGAGCCAAAGAATGGGCAGCGCGGAGGGCGAGGAAGGGTAGAAAGCAGAGGGGGTGATGTCTATTGGGCTCTGAAGGGTGATGAAGGTTCGGGTATTATTTTAGCACCCGAACTAAGGATGAGAATGAAGGTGAAATAAGGAAGGGAGACTTGCACAAAGTCCATGACCTGGTGTTAGCTTCCGGTATATTTGTAATTGATCCAAGAAAACCAAAGAAAAGAACAATAGGAGCAGCTGGTCTCAAGAATTATCATCTAGGTGCTGGCAATGTCCAGCATAGCGATTTAGCCGTCGGAAATGCGCGCACTGACGTCACATGGTGAAACTTCGCGCACTTCGTGCACCAGGTCCTCCGGTGCGCCGGCTTAAGGGGGTTCAGGCCATCAATTGACGTCACTGCAGTGTTTCTGACCTGGAAGTCTTAGGGTTGAAGTCTCTACAGTGGCTGATTTTACGACACTAGCTACATATCTAGATCGAATACAAGCACTGTCTGGAGAAGCATTCTATCAGCCGGCTGCTCCCATCGGTAGTTTGCCGTGGTTTCTCCGGTCAATACCAAGCGAATGTCAGAGCATTCCCCTAACAGCAAACGGGCCAGGGACAGCGCGCGATCTTTCCTTCCTCCTTTATCCTATCCCTACCCTTTATTTACACACACAACAACATACAAGGTCACTATCACTCTTGTCGGGAAACCTCTTGGGAGCTTAGAGCTTGTCCCGGCTGGGGCGGTACCCCACTGGTGAAAAATACCTGGTTGGATAAAAACCTTTAGGTCGGCACCGGATCACGCCATCTAGCGAGAGAAGATCACTACCCGTTACTAAGAACTGCACTACACTTATGGGATGACCCTAGCAGTTACCGCGACTGCAATAACCAATCAAAAAAGCAATCTTTCCGATGTACGAAGCTGCAGAAACACTGCATTCGGTACGAGGTTGTTGTGGCGCCGTGACGATGTGGCGAAGCGATGGCGACGAGTGAGTGTCGGGCCGGTGGTGGGGCAGGGATGGTCAGCCCTACCCTGTGACGAGGTAATATCGCTGGGCGGTGGCTGAGTGGCAAAGGGACGGTGACGGGACCGCTGATGAGGGGGTAATGGGACAATTTCGGAGCGGGAATGAGGCGGTGACGTGGGCGAACCGTGGGCTGAAATGAAGGAGGTTGGGGCACAGATTGAGGTGGTGAATTCAGGTAACGACGGGTATGGAGATCGGCAAAAGAAGGGGAAGGAGAAGGGAACTGTGTGTGTTATGTCCCTTGCAAGCGCTCCACGCGGGCTATAGAAAGAGGCGTCGTTCTCCCCTCACAGGCAGAGGGACTACGGCGCGCAGTTCAAAGCGTGCCCCTGCGAGCCGCAACCCGCAACTCAACCGATGAGCGCTGCTCCTCGTCGAGAGGAGCCGCGCACCCATGGGCATCAGAGGCATTCGCCCCACTCCACCCCGCCCCACCCCGCCCCACCCCGCCCCTCTTCGTCGCCCACTGCCTGCGAATGCCATCGCTGTGGCGCGGGTTAGGAGACAACGCGCCTATGCGGCGTTGTCAAAGGACGGTGCGAAGAGCTACATGGCTCGTACAGCGCAATTCGCGATTGCATTTAAACGTTACAGAGTGCATTGATTATTATAAATTATTAAGAGTGCAGTGATTTTTATAAAGTGATTTGTGTAATGTATTTAACCTTTTTTGTATTAATTAAATTTGTTCAAAGAATTCATGGTCCGCACCGGGACTCGCACCCGGGACTTCTGGTTTACGCCTTGCTGCACACAATTATGTTTTATATTGTAAACTTCCTTTTTTATCTGTCTCCTTCGATTTAGCTTCAAACTTTGAATTTGAAAAACAGGAAAAAGAAAACAAGGTTTACTGCTCAATACTTTCAGCATTATTCATATTAACAAAGTTATGTGTGTACGTAGTATGTATAGCTATATTTAATAATTACAACGTAGGAAATGAAACGAAAAACAAAATGGCAAAATGTATTACCGTCATGAGAGTTTAGCGTAGTATTAACTCAAAAAGCTAATCTTTAATTCACAAGGCCATTCCGCTTGGTGGTGCGACTCGACTGTTCACCCAACCATGTTGACATCCTATATCTTACATTTACAATTGAAAAACTTGTCTCCAAATGTTACAGGATGCAACATACACCAGATTTTATAAACAATCTCTTGAGAATATTCACCCCTTTTAATACATTGACAATATTAGTACACGTCAATTAATATGTTTAAGTACAAAATTTCATAATAGTTTAGTATGTTTCTGAAGTCACCATTATACAAAGCTCAGAAATTAAAAACGATGAGAGATACTATACTTGTTTCGAGTTTATTTTAAAAACTAACTTCCAAGATACTCCAATTGAGTCTCTCTACTCTTGAATCTTACATACACCTTAATGATGTGAATCAAATTATTAATTAAAAAGTGTTTTTTTAAAGAAGAAGAGTATATTGATGATAGTCCTAAACAAGATTCACTTTCAAAGTCGCTCATTTACGAAACATAAAGATATCTCCGGGGCGAAATGTCCGAAAATACTACGTTGAACCTTAACGTCACGTCAAATAAACGAAGAAAGATGGCCACGATTAGGTGCTGTCCTTTTCACTCTGCCAAAATTCATGAGCGAATGCCCCGAAAATACTCTTTTCGACGGAGACAAATTTTAGTTTCCTTCCCTCTGGCGAAGCGTCGAAATGGCGGACAGCCTGGAAGCACGTTTCCTGGAAGAGGTGAGTTTATCAACCGAGAATGTTTGAGAGAAATGGCCACTCATAAGTGTAGCTCGAATTTCATAACACGCCGTTGAGAACGCTTTGAGAACACGGCGTGGAAATAAATGTGCGACCGCCATCGTTGCTCTCGAGGCAGCCGCCGTTTGCGTTTTGAAAAATGGCGAAATCGCGGACCAAGGTTTCGCAACCAATGGACCCGGGTGAGTAGCTCTTTCTCGGAAGGGCCTACAGCATGGATGACGTGAGGCGAAGGTGGCTGACTAACGGCGTGGTTGGACGTGGCCAGTAAAAAACTGGAATACGCATTATGTATTGAGGAGCAATACTCACGTTTGTTCCTCCTGAAGAATTTAAGACCACTGTAGGATTGTAGGATTCCGTACGTCAGGATCCCTCAAAAGAATATTTAAAGAAGAGAATGCTCAAAAATATTTATTTACTTTGTAAATTTGACGACATTGTAAATGTAATCTGGAATTAAATTTGTAGGACATTGCGCGCATATAGAAGGCTGGTACGGCATTTTAACAAAACCAAATGGAACAATGACAATAATGGATTAAGAATTACATTCGAATTTCTTACTTTGAAAATACTTTAATTTCAGTTGACAAACGTGAAGCATTCCGATACATTGCGATATTAATTTTGTTTCATTTTCCCTTATTCAAGCGTACTGTGTGGCCCTAAGTTTAAATGTAGTGCTAGGGGCTGTCAAAAACGAATGCCTCCTATTTTTTCTACTTAAGTAAAATTAGTTAAGTGAAACATTTCAATTTGGCAATAGTCTTCAAACCTCCTTTTACAATCCATCGCAGTACTCTGCATCAATATGTGGCAACACTGGAGTCGTTTGAAAAATGGCTGACATCGGTGTTCGTAAGAGACAGCGTTGTGTGATTAAATTCTTTAATGCAGAAGGTGAAATGGGACAGGTGAATTGTGTCGCATTATTTGCTTCGTTACGTAAAGGAACCCATCGTCTTACAGTTACATCCACTGTTGCATCACAGTACACATTTTTCGGTCTTTCCTGAATCCGAATAGTCATTTCACCTTCTGCATTCAAAAATTTACTTTCAGAATGCTGTCTCTTACGGACATCGATGTCGACCATTTTTTTCAAGCGACTGCTGTGCTGACACATGTTCACGTAGAAAGTTACTACAGTAGTGGAATGTAGAAGAATAAAGAATTTGAGGAATAATACCAAATTCAAATTTTTCACATAACCAATTTTAAGTAAGTAGAAAATATTACAAGGCATTTCTTTCTGACTTTCCCTTGCAAATGATGCTTAAGTCTCATGATCACGTAGACGAGTTTATTGCCATAATTTCTAATAGTCCTAAAAGTATGATTAAAACGCCTCTGGAAGAAAGAGAGACTGAAATACATTTAACTAGTGTTTCACATCATTGACGATCAGTTTTTGAAGTTGAGGTATTCTTCATATTTCTGTTGATCTTTCACTGATATTCCATTACAAAACTTCATATCTTTCAATTGTAACATGCTGATAATATTGAAGTTCTGCTAGCAAACATAAATTAAGACAATGTATATTAAAACTACAAACACGCAGACAAATATGCGGGCGTACAATCAAAAAGAAGAAATAATTTCGAACACATAACTCCATTGCAGTTCACAGCTATCAACGGAAGACAGAATTGACGTACATTAACGGAGGAAACGATGGTAGGAGCAGAGTCTGAAATTCTGAAACACCAAAGACACTTTTGGTCACACAATGACACTTTATATGAGTTGCATATAGTATACAGGTACTCTTGGGATCATTCTCAATGCTCTAGGCGGCAGTCCTGCGTTGAGCCAGTCTTTTGTTTACTTTGCAGAAACCAATAGATTTATATGACCATGACTTCTTTGCGGTGCGCTCGGGCAAAACCTACAGAATTTTGCAGTAGACTTACCGCAAAAGTAACTCTTTTCAATGAATAAATAGAGACGATAAGAATTAGTTTTCACTGAAAAAGTAAACTCTTGTAGAAAAATATTTCACTATTCACCCATGTTTTGGCGCTGGACTGGTTTCTGAAATGAACGATTCAGTTTCTTTGCGGGTCATTAAAACTGCGCCACGGTTGCCGACCGCTGGTGGCATCGCACATGCTCGCGTGGGGCGCGGAGGCTAGCGGGGGCGCTCCGCTCCGGAGCGGAGAGGCGCGGCTCGGCGCAAAGAGCACGTGGCCTTGGCGCCCGCTGCCATTGGGGGCGATCTGCGAAAACGCTCCCGGATGACGCGGCCGTGACGTCACGCGGCGTGCGGTAGGTCGCGCGCGCGCGGGCGCGCGCGCGTGGGCGGCTCCACGGCCGCCGCCGCCGCCGCCGCCCTCGTGCCGCGCTCCGACCCCACGCAAGATGAAGTTCTAGATTGACCGCACAGCCATTTGCCAAGGACTGGATTCTACGAGCGTATACCGTACTCGGTTCAGTCGTGGGACCGGCTATTTTGACGCTCATTCATGCCAAACTAATTGGGGGGCTTGGTTGGATGCGTAACTCGTAGAGATGATAAGCATTTATGTTGGCTAACTTGTGCTATGGTTGTGGCTCTCTCTATTATTGTTGTCATTCCGTTCCAATGATATATTTATGTAGCTAGAATGTACGAAAATTTTCAAAACTTCTGTAAGAAAACGTAAAAATATAAGAAAACTCCTCAAAACTTTATTTTCAAGATGTATTATTTACATGCACATTTTTGGATTAAAATTACCACTTGAATATCGTAAAAGTGAGACACACAGCAGCACTTTGAATTTCGATATTTATTGCCAGCCCGTTTGATGACTGGACATGCTGACATCTGCTCTTCGTCATGATTCGTATCAATATTCTTACAATATTATTTTTAGTGAGAATATCGAAACAATTTGCATCATCATTCATGAAAATTACCGCTAACTTCTAACTTAACGCACTGATCAGGCACTTTGAGGCATTAACATGTGGTGCAGATTCATTGGCTGGCGGAAGAATACACTTCCCCAAGCGACGCGGTCCATGTACGACTGCTCAACTGTTTTGCAACCTAACAAACAAAATCGTTCACATGGCCTAAATAAAGCATACACAATCTGAGCTATCACTAAATATAACTACTGTAATGGTTAAAATTGACAGTGTACCTTCACTAGAAGGGCGTGAAATATCTCATATGAATTATTATTGACTCGAGACATATGAAAGAATAAAAAAAGTTGAAAAGATAATGTTATGGTTAGAAATATTAATACAACCTTGCAAGCAACATCTTCAGTCGCAATGCGCTTCTCTGCTTTTTTGTTGTTCAGCATATGCATCCTCTTGTCTAGTACTTTTACGTCGTTTAATTCGAACCCTTTCGCTTTGCCCCTTCGACTCGCATTCGCTTTTGCCTTCTTCTTATGAACACCTTCGCCTCCGTCTCCTCTTTGAATTCGTGTTCCTCCATCTGAGTTTGTTCCTCGCTACCTTTGTCTCTGTTCCATCTTTTGACGCTTCTGCCTCAGCAGAGCCTACGCTTTTTTTTATTAAATGTCAGATGCCTTCGGCATGTTCTTCTCCATTAGTTTCGTCTCTTTTTTGGTTTTCGATATCCTTCTACGCCAGCTTGCTACTCCCATTTTTGATTTCGTCTTATGATTTGATTTCCTTCGGCCTACACGTGAGCATATTCTCCGACAGTAACTCGACTCCTTTCTGTCGATTCGCCTATTTACTTCTTCACATTTTCTAGTTCATTCGTATTCCCCTCCTATTTTGACTCGATTGCGTAACCCTCTGCTTATTCTTTGCCAAAGTCCCCGCTCCTCATTCGTGGGCCTCTTCGTCCGCCCATATCCTTTCTTTGTGTAAAGCTTCGCCTCCTTCATTCAGTCGATTCGATGATGTACTTCTTCACATTTCCTTGTACTTCGGCAGTGCATTTGCCTCCGTCATCTGCAATTTGAATTTGACTGCTTGCGCGTCTTCGCGCTCTTTGCCAATACCATAGAGTAAAGATGTACATCCTTAGTCTATGCCAATACCTTTTCCCCTTTCTTGCAATCGCCTGCACCCGCTGACGCTCCTACCTGCTCTTCGCCCCCGCCCCCGCCCCTTGCGCACGGCCGGATGCTCCCTCGGGCGCCGGGCGACCTTGCCGGGCGCAAACAAAGCAGAATCGCGCTGAAAGCCCAGGCGGCGCCCGAACGTGCTAGTGACGTCACGCGCCTCCATTCGGTTGTTCTCCTACTGGTTGGCGGCCAGCGGGGGCGCCCCTCATCGCACAATGCAAAGTGCTCGGGCAAACACTACTACACCTCTTTTTAGCAGCGTACGGATTTCACTGACACGATTTTCCATTGTTGCGACACTGTCTAAATTGTACGTAAATTGTGATCGTGAGTTTCAAATTTTAAAAATGCATTTTAGGCGCCGTCCTCGGTGGCGAAAGAGCTTGAACCAACGCCAACTAGCCGGTTCGATGGCTGGGGTTCAAAGCCCGAATATGGGATTCCTATTTTCACTATGCAGTTGTGACGTGTTTGGATACCATATCACTGGATACCATATCTAACATAATCTCATTCCTTGATTGATTGATGAACTGATGTTACCCAGCGCGTCAACTGTTAATGAGATTTGTCCCGTACGTACACGCTGTATCCTGGACGTGGGTTGCGGGAGCGCGACTGTTGAGTTGGGAGAAGTGGTGGCTGTGGGAGCACGGCTTTCGAGTTGCAATGAACGAGTGGCTGCGGGAGCACTGCTGTGGAGTAGGAGGTAAAGTTGATGCTGCAGGGCATGGCTGTTGATTTGGAGTGGACCACTGGCAGTGGAAGCACGGCTGTTGAGTTGCAAAAGTAGTGGCTGCGGGAGCACGGATGATGAGTTGGAAAAGGTGGTGGCTGCGGAAGAACGGCTGTTGAAAAGGGAAGAAATGGAAGGTTCGGGAGCACTGGTGTTGTGTTAGAAGAGGAAGTGGCTGCGGAAGCTCGGCTGTTGAGTTGCAAGAAGTGATGGCTGCGGAAGCACAGCTGCTGTCAACTGTTACTGACATTTGTACCGTACGTACACGCTGTATGCCGGACGTGGGTTGCGGGAGCGCGACTGTTGAGTTGGGAGAAGTGACAGTGGAAGCACGGCTGTTGAATTGGAAGAACAGGTGGCTGCGGAAGCGTGGGTGTTGATTTGGAGGAGGACTGGTGACCAAAGAAACACGGCTGTTGAGTTGGTAGCGGCGATGGGAGGTGCATGTGGAGGAGGGAGCAGATCCGAGAACGGGCGAAATGGACGGTCGGGCAATCGCGCTATGACCGCGAGGCCGCGGGTTAAGGAGCTGGCCGTATAACTTTCTTCATGACAGCTCCGTGCTCCGTGGAAATTGCTTAAGGCGAGGAGCGCTGTTGCCATGGCTTTGTTCCAAGCGCCAGCACTCACCAATCAAACTTGTATTGTGCTCTGAATTAGGACGAGACGGAAGTCACGAGTGAGATACAGACTTGTTTCAAACTCAAATCTGGTTTCGCATGAAATATGATTCAGTTCTTCGTGACTTGTGGTGTCACAATTGCTGAAAACTACTGTTTTCTTAATTCGATTAATGTTACATTAATTTTCTGATGTCTGAAATAAAAAAATAATACCATTAATACGTCTAGTACTCTTGAGTACTCCTGTAACTCAATATGTTAGCTGGATGAAATCCTGATAAGTATCTTTATCGAATGTTGTTAATGCCTTTATTGGTTAGTAAGAGTCATATTTGCCGGAATTATATGTATCTTCGGAAAACCTGCACAACTCTTACCACGGAAAAAATCATTATAGTCACAAGAAATCGCAAGTGATCAGTATTTAGTTTCTCCACTCTGAGCTGAAAAAACAATGTATTGATAAAAATAATGGAGATGGAAAAATCGGAACACAGAGCTGTTATTCTATTTCACCTGAAAAATAGGTGGTGAAGCAAGAACTCACGACGATATGCAGATGACCTTAAGCTTAAGAGATGATGAACCTTCGTATGCTGCAGTGAAAGGTTGGCTTGATGACTTACGATCTACTGTGAAGTAACAGAAGCCCCAGTAGGATGGCGAGTTGTAAATTAGTGATGCTACGTTACCACATGTTTTCTCGCATTATTTCTATTTTTTGACAATATTCGAAAATTTAAGGTTTAATGATAATTAGACCTGGGTCATTCTTTCTGCGTCCCTTTTTTTATAAATGGGCATATCAAATGCGGTTATTGAATTTTTTTTATAAATTGCCTTAATTTCAAACAGAAATTGCGCGAAGCTACTAGTTAAAAAATTGTACACGGCCTTTTGTAAATATATTTTTTATAACAGATTGTGATTAAGGTGTCTTCGACTTCATAGTTTTGAAATGTTAACTTTTCGTAACTATCGAAATTACAGAGGGTTTGCTAGAAAGGAGACTACCACAATTTTTTACCGTCCTTTAATACATATTAAGAGAAAATTTAAAGGAAAAAATGTGTCTTTTTGAAAGAATAATTGTTTAAATAATTCGAAAATTGCCTATATTTCATACAAAATTATGCGAATATTTCCGAAAATTTATACGTGAACTTATTTCAAGATGTCTTTAAAAACAGATTTTATTCTGGAATGAATCTTCATCTTCGATATTGTAGTTAAAGGAAGACGTCAAAAAGATTGACTTATGTTAATAAATTTCGACCATTTTTAAGAAAATTTCGAAAATGTTGAAGCTTCAAGTAAAGTGTCCTCAAAAATCAAAATATCTGTTTCAAACTCAGAAGGACTCTAGTTCATTTAAATTAACCTCGAAATATCAATTTTGGAGATATTCAGTTGAACGGGTTTGGCGCAAGCCTTGACAACAGTCGGACAGACACGTTTCGCTGCCAATCGATTTTACGTTAGCAAGGGCCCACAAAACAACACTACGTGTTGTTTACTATATGTATAATTTACTATATGTAGGGAGGATATTTATTCAATTACTACCTGGGTCCGGTAATAAGTGTTTTTTGTTGAATATTCGCCGATTTGTTCGCCGCAAGACTTTCACCACTATTACTTCGTAAGCAATAGCGGGAAAATAAAAATGACAGTTTCGGCGCGTTTGCGTTGAGAACTTTGCGTGAAATATTTTAAGTATATTATATATTTTCTTTGAAAAAGTGCATTTTATATCTTGTTCAGTTCATTTTTTTATCATTGCTCGTCTAAAAATTAATCTATTACATCCGAGTAAGACAGCATTTGAGGTCTTACAATCCGATTTAAGCAAATTTAACTGTTTAATAAAATACTTTATCAAGATGATCAGGGAACTCAAATTTATTTATCTATTTCATTTACGGTCGATTTTAGTGTCAAATATTACAACCTAATGTAATGTCTAAATTGAATTTTGAATTCGGCTTTATCGATCATCTCATGAAAATAGAATAATACCAATAGATTAAAAACTACAAATTTCGCAGGTCAGAAATTTATTGAGATAAAATATGTAGAAATTTCATGTTATCAGTTACACATACATAATTACAAGAGCACAAAATTACTTTTATTTTTCTAAAAATTTCGAAGCTTTTCAGAATGGAAATGTATACATTTTGCATTCAGCTTCTGTAAGTTGGCTCATCTAAACATCAAAGTAATAAAGCCTCTGTTGGCTCATTGGTTTTTTTCTGTACCATTTCATATGCAAAGAGATACCGGTGCGTTCCTCCAGAAATCAAGCTCTGCATCTCTCTCTCAGCGACGAAACGTCGAAACTTCGAAAATAAGCTCTTAAGACAATTCTAAGCATATTTTGTCTTATAAACTACTTGCATATTCCGAATGGTTGAGCCGCAACGAGCACTCAAAATTGGTTTTCAAAAAATGGTTTCTAGGCATAAATTTGCTTTATGGAAGCATAGAAACATTCCAGATACATGTAAATTGTTTATTATTTACAAAAAATTAGTATATTTGCTCGGACAGAAAAAATTGAGCAAGAAATAAAAAAGCAGTCGAATTGTTAAATTGGGTGCTTTTTTTTATTTCTCGCTTAATTTTTCTTTCTGAACAAATACATTCATTTCTTTTGTAAATAAGAAACAATTTATATGTTTCTGAAGTGTTTCTATGCTTCTATAATGCAAATTTTTGCATATGAATCGATTTTTAAACCAACTTTTGAGTGCTTATTGCGGTTCAACCATTCGGATTATCCTCGTAATTTATTGGACAAAATATGCTTAGAATTGTCTTAAGAGCTTATTTTCGAAGTTTCGATGTTTTCTCCCCGGACACCCTATATATATATATATATATATATATATATATATATATATATATATATATATATATATATATATATTGTGACGCAAACCCATCCCGAACACCCAAATTTAATTTATCTATCTCAACACTCGTCGAGCGTCTGGGCGGGTGCGCAGATATCTGCTCTTTCGAGCTTACTTTATCTCAGGGCAATGGGATCTTTTGGGGTGTAGAGAGCAATCCAAAACACAGGAATACAAATAACAGTAAAACAAAGTTTAATTACTTCAAAAATAATAACCAAATCTACTACACACAAATCATCATCTTCCTCCTTGAACTTTTCAAAACGTACCATCAAAACACACAATATTCTCTTTAAATCAAAATAATCAAAGACTCTTCAAAAATTCTACACACTGAATTACTGTTCATTGAAATGAGGAATTCCTTTGAAATGAAACTGATTAAATTTACTTCCACTCTTAACTCAATAACTGCGTACTCTTTACCAGTCTTATTTTACATTTGTTTTTCCTAAAATTACCTGAACAATTAACGTGCTCTGTGGCACGACTTCCTCTACACTTCAATGCAATTATTACTACATAAATTTACTTCAATTCATTGACAAATCTAACAGCTAATCAGGCGTCAAAATGGCTAGTGCATTTCTAATTGCGACTGAAAGTTATCTCGCCTTCACAGTCCAGTACCTCCCCGTATAATTCCTCTTAACATTTTTTCCCTAGATTTCGCCTAGACCTAGATTTTGCTTGCACCGTTACCTCCCCTTTTTGCATGGAGCTGGCCTTGCGTCTGGTCGCTGGCTGCCGCGCGAACGCTGTCGGCACGTGCAGTGCTAGTTGCGGCCTCGCCTCTGCTGACTCGCTACCTTCGCTCCCCCGTTTCTCTCTCTTCCGCTCCCGCCGCCGACCGTTTTCTTCTGTCTTCTGCTCCCGACTCCGTCTCTCTCCTATCTTCTGCTCCCGGCTCCGCCCTCCTCTTCTGTTTCTGCTCCCGGCTCCGTTACCTTCGTCCGATTTCGAACGGTACTCGCCCGTCTCCAATTCTCGCTCGGCACGTTCTTTGCTCGTGCCCAGTGTTTTCGTACGCCGGCGTGAGGTATGGTTCTCGCCGCGTACTAGTTTTCTCTCTCACTCCAGCTGCAGATTTATGTGGTTTAACCTGAGCTTCAACTTGTGTCGTAATTTAACAGGCGACCTCCTTCACGGTGCCGTAACTGAAGAAAAGCTTTCTTGAATATTCAACAAATTCGCGGACGACTAACTAGACGCCTTTCTGACGCCGAACACTCCTAACTAATGATGTTCTTACGAATCGTACGTTGCAATCGGCGACCGTTGCTTCGGCGATGATGTGAACCAGCAGAGCTGCTGCGGCGGGCGTAACCCAAAGAAAGAAGCTGCCGCTTCTACGGACGTAAACTCAAAAGAATGCTGCTACTGCGGCGGACGTAAACCAGAGGGAACGCTTCCGCTTGCGGACTCGCGTTTTATGCCTTCTGCTTGTAGGGGTAACGCGGCACCTCCTCCTCCCCTCTCCAGCTAATGCGCGTCATTTCCTCGCGACTTTCGGCGGACGCCGGGGGCGACAATTTCCTCGTCCGCGGGCGCACCCTTTTTAAAACTGCGCCGCGCTCTCTTCCCCATTCTTTTATGGTGTTTTATGGTTCGTGGGCACCTGTGACGAACCTGTGAACTCACGCTCGTCACAATATATATATATATATATATATATATATATATATATAACACATGTATTCACTTTGTGGTTGCCAGGACCCGGTGATAAGAGTTTTTCTTTCGAAATTCACAGTTTTCTAGGGCATTAGTACAATACTTAAACTTCTTACGAAGCTAGGGTGAGAAAGTAAAATGGATTAGTTATTTGCACGAGCTTTCTTAAAGATATTTTATAAAAAGTATTGAATGAAGCACGGACAAAAAAATAACGGATTTAGTTGATTGAATATCGAGGCGATAGCAGAATTTAACAACGTCCGTTATTAGCTCCATATTATCCTAACAACGTGAATACTTATTAGGGATTTTGGTACCTCATAGCGGTCAGCAATCGACTGCATTTTTGAGTCTCTGTGGATGAGGCAACTCGAATTCGAACTCGGCTGGTCGCTATGCACTATGCCGGCTCACAACGGAGCCCTCTGTGGCGCCGCATTCAGCGGACGACTTACATCGCACGCTAATCGATCACTCGGGCACACTATTTCAAGTTTGTTCCCAACTCTGGCGGCAGAGCGTGCTGCGAACTATTACTATGAATCAACACGAAGTTAGTGACATTAATCAATATTTATATTTATCCCTACGCTATTAAAGATCTACACGCGATTAATTATAATTATTCAATAATATAATAATTATTTAATAATACAATTGCAACAAATACAGATCTATGTTTGCTGGTGAACTCTAGTCGACCAGAGCGAATCAAGAGGATATGGCCTATGGGTAATTTAGCGAACTGTGTCGCCCCATTTCGGAGCTTCTATTTCAATCTAAACCTTTGTGCAAAACCTCTTTCTCACTTCACCTACTATGATATCGATATTGCTGCTGATTGTTCCAATGCTTCGTCGTGCCAAAACTCCCAACTACCAGCGCCCGCGTGTTCTTCCCGGATCGTAACCGGGAGCTCGTGGGCCGTTCCGCGCGTGCAGCGGAGAGCGCCCCGTGCGCGTGCGCGTGAGGCAGCGCGCGTCACGCGTCGCTGGAGGCGTGCCAGGCGCGCGGCGCGGTGTGGCGGAGCGGCGGGTCGTGAGCGCCCGTTCGCGGCGATACGCATCGACGCCGCGGCGGCCTCGCCTCGCCTCGCCTCGGCGACCCCCGCGCGCCGTCCGCTCGCCGCGAAAGGCCACGGGCCACACTCTGCACGCC
The DNA here is from genome assembly GCA_031308135.1 of Acheta domesticus. NCBI lineage: Eukaryota > Metazoa > Arthropoda > Insecta > Orthoptera > Gryllidae > Acheta > Acheta domesticus. The sequence goes on from JAHLJT010008756.1 coordinate 106,735,995, forward strand.
GGAGTTGCTTCTGGTGGAAAATTGGTCGCATCCTTTTGATTTTGGCAATTGGCGAATTACCTCAAACCCCTGAGAGTTGAAATGTAACTTCGTAGACATGGGCGAATCTGTAGAAGAAACGTTAACAAAAATTAATAATACAATAACGTTCTTAAAATCCTTTTAGGTTTTTTGGCTACTTTCAAAGATCTTAAGGCGTTAATTCCGTTTCCTTCTTTCTTCCTTCTTCGAAAAAGTACGTTTATCTCGTCGAAACAGCCTGGGAGATCTTGTCGCGAAAGCCTTGGGGCAGACTCTGCGGTAGTTGGTTCTATTGGAAAATTGACCACTTCCCTTCGATTTCGGGAATTGGCGGTATGGCAAGTCTTCTCAAACCCCAAGCAAATCTCACCTGCATCATATCACCTTAGATCAAAGCAAATCTCGGAAAGTAGGGTTATTAAAAAAATTATTTCCTATTAAATATGCAGACCTAATAATGGTCTTACGTCGCTCTTGATTTTAGGACTGAAGTTTCAATGAAGTATAACATTTTTAGTATACCAATTACTTTTAAAAAATCCTAATAGTATCAACATTTATGTCACTTTTTTGTGTTTTTTTTACTTATTTTGCATTCTGTTATTTCACTTTTTTCAAAAAGGAAATGTTTGCCTGACTGGGTCTCCTCCGTGCGACCACATACACTACGCAAAAAGGATTGAGGAAGAATGTGCATTCATGACCTATGGCAGTGTTTCTTCCATTGAAAATAGGAATACTTCTCCCACAAAGAGACATACATATTTACTTTCTACGCGTAGTGTAGAGAAAGTTAGGTAATACTACAACAAATTGATGTCGCTATATTGATGGAAACCTTGTAGGATTCCCTGATACCGGTAAGGTTACTCAAAAAAAATCTGTCCATCCGTCTTGCTTCGACCAGCACTAGCGGCAGAACCGTATTGGACATTCCCGAATCGATCTAACTGAACTCGCGGCCCTGGAAATTTAAAAAAGAATTTTTAATTTTGGGGGATATTTTATATTAAGGAATTCGACGGTACCCCTCGCTTGTATGCCGAGTTTCAGCCGCCTTCACTTCAATGAATCTGCTATGGCGTACAACCGTTCTTTAGTTGAAATAATGTTTATACAGGCTATCGTGCTCACTCTTCTCAGGCAGATAAATAGATTGGGAACGTGAGCATGCGATCTTATGGAAGAACGAAGCTTGGTCACATTTCTTCATTTCGTAAATTTAAGCAGCGATTTGCATTGGCGTGGCAACCGATTAGCAATGAGTCACGCCGCCGCAAGCGCTGTCGTCTGGTCAGGGCTCGCCTCCCCTATTCGGCGTCGCGGACGTAAATGGTCATGGAGTAGGATCAGTACACGAATTCCCTGGCGCAGTTTCTTGAATTGAAAAATGAATCACTTCCAATTATCTCTCACAATCGCCACATGAAAAGCGGAAGGTCTCAGAACTTCTGTAAAGCCGTGGCTGGAAGTTTGATGACACATCATACTTTTATACATAGAACATAAACCTTTCTATACTGAACACAAATTCTGACCACGGTCATCCCATTATAGGGATGCTGTTAATTAAGCAATGTCACATGCTAACATAAAAATAGCTTTATTTTGCGCCTTTAAAGGAACTTTTGTGTTTATAATAGTGAATGTATCGTTTTATATTATGTTGACTTGAATAGTTTTTATATAAATGTGTAATTACCTAGGATGAAATATTTGGTACTGTCATAAAAATGACATTAATGAGACAATTTCCCAAATTCAAAAAAGCAATAAGCGTTACAATTAGAATGTCTGTGTAGCGGACATCATGCAATGATATATCTTTTTCTTTTATAAAATTATAGCGGTATCAATGTTACTCAATGGATGTGAAAATTATCCTTAATGGACCATACAAAGAAACTTGGAACCGTTCAGACGAGCTTTTCTTTAAGACCATTTGCCGAGTATTCGAAACTAGGTCATAAAGAAATAAGTTAGTGTCCTCCAGCAGCGGAAGTGTTGCTTAACAAAACCATACACAAAGGTTTTCCAAAAAGTCGCACTCGCACTGCTCTACAAAAAAATATGATGTCGCAAAATACTGCAATAAATTAAATATTTTAACAAAAACAGTCTTCACAATACTGCAATAACCATATAGAAGATTGTTGTTAGTTAATGCAATGTTAGTTAATGCTTATTTTATGTGGCGAGACTCGGGCCATCAGGCCCGCTCTTCCGTCTGACCACGCAAATTTCTCTACGCTCCTTTCACCTAGCGGAGAAAGAAGGTATTATCTCGGGCGACGAAACAGACTATTGGAATTTAGCTCAGAGGCGTCATTTAGGCTTGAGGATCTTTTACATACAAGTAAATCTACTAACATGGGGCAGCCGGCTTTGCTTCCCCTTCGAAGGAAGGCGTACGAAGGATTTTTTCGCCCTTAAAAAAATCCACGGCTTTAGTAGGGTTTGAACCCGCAATTTTCGGTACAACAGTCTGATACGCTGACCGTTATACCATCCGAATCCGCATATACAGCATAACAGTTCTGTACATACGTAGAATAAAAAAAGTTGCTGTATCATAATATAAAGCGTAAATTCCAATTATTTAATAGCAAATGCCCTCTTCCATGGAGACTTACTGTCTCATGACGGCAGATGTGTCATAAACTGTGATGCACTGAGCATAAGAATTCAGTCTACTGGCAGTACGAGAAAAGACAGAAAAAATGAAATATTTGCATTTTTAGTCATAATCGAAATTGTTTGATTGTTTGTTGATTTTTTAGGAGTTCATGGGTGTCTAACAAAATCATGACACCTTTCACACGACCGAAAGCTATATGTTATTGTTTAGTCAATTTGTGAGGATACAAACGGGGTCGAAAGAGGCGCCCTTAGCTGTGGGGGCCATCACAGGTTCATGAGCATTGCTCCTAGGAGGCTAAGCAGTTTTCTGTGAAGTTTTGCACGCATTGGAAATTAGTAATACAGATTAAACAGTTTCAACATATTTATATTCTGCACATTTAGCCGTCTGAAACTACTCATATTCAGTCAATAAGGTGTAAATCTTGGTTTACCACCAGGAATTCCAAAAGGAGCCTTCTGCTGAAAAGCACGCGAGATAAAATCTTAACACTAATTTTACGTCGCCAGCGGACAGTGAAATGGATCCACTTCCTTTTTGCGTCTGAATCACTGTGTTCCACGAGGGCGTTTGCGAAATCACCGACATAACATTCCAACACTTAGATTTTTTTTCAGCGCAGATGTAGGTGTGGAACAACGTCAGTGTAATACTTTAATTTCAAATATGGTGGCAGGATTAAATCAGTAGAATAAATCAGCGGATGAATAATATTCATAAATGTCTGTAAAGACTGCACGATATATCACTTAACAACAGCAGCAGAAGCTGTAGATGTTGCTGCAGTCTTGTATCCGTATATAGGTGTCCTCAATTTGGCTCTCCAACTCTTTCTGATGGAAACTACTATTTTAAACATATTATCTGCACATCACGACTGCCTCTTACATGAATTTCAAGCAATAAAACAAAAGAACAAACAAACAAAAAACTCTTCTCTTCTCCCCTACTCATTTTTGAAAAGTTTGTATTTATTTGATTCCTTGAACCAGGGACTGAAGTGGATACAGACACACACAGGTCACTACATTGTATACGAGGAATCTCTAAACAACAACAGGAACAATCAAACGCTTCTCTTTGAGCGAAGTTAACTAAAGCAGAATGCATCGGAGAGCGCTGACACCATCAAAGGAGAAATTTGCTGCACAGTGGACGGTGGAGAAGGAAGCGAACTGCCTGGAAAAATGCAGGGAGGAGAAGGCGGCTTTGAATAAGGTGAAAGCGAAAGTGATGACTCGAACAACGGTAGAGGAGGAGGCGATGAAAAAACAGAATAATTAGTACCTTAGGAAGCAGAAATGACGTAGGAGAGTAGAAGGAGGAGGCGATGGTGGAGAAGAGAAAAAGGTCGGACCCAGAATGGGTGAGACAGTGTGTGAGGTCGGACCCAGAATGGATGAGACAGTGTGTGAGCGGTGGGGGATGCCATGGTGGATGTAGTGGATGAAGCAGTGGAGGAGAAGGCTGTGAAGAAGAGGATGTTGGGGAGGTTGGCATCGGAAATGACGACGCAGAAGGCTGTGGAGGAGAAGGCGCAGCGGGCGCTGGAGGAGTTGGTTAAGGAAACGGTGGAGGCGGCAATGAAAGTGACTGTAGAGCAAGCAATGGTGGAGGCGGTGAGGACAATGAAAGAGGTGATAGAAGAGGTGATGGAGCGGGCGTTGGAAATATCGGTGGAGAAGGCAAAAGAGAAAGAAATGGCACAGGTGGTGAAGGAGGCGATAAAAGACGAGGTGGAGTAAGAGCAGAAAGTGGTGCAAGAGACTGCAGAGGCGGCGTTGGAAGACGTCGCTGAGGAAGCGGTGCAGGAGGCCGCGGAGGAACGGTGGGTTTGAGATGAAGGCGGAGGCAAATCGGTGGAGGCAACGGCGTGCGTGCCAGCCAGCGCCGCTCTGTGGTGCACTTAGCGGCCGGGTGGCAAGTGGCGGCGCCCACAGCGCCCAGCGCCCGCCAGGCGGCCCCGCACACCACGAAAACGCCATTTCAAGGTGACGCCGCACGCACACCCTCGTCACCCACACTCGAATGAGGCAAGCCTCTTCCCAACGAGACTTCCAAAGCTCGCAAGTTTTAGTGCCAACAACCAGTTCGGGGTTATAGATTTTTTATCACTCAAGATCAAATTTTACCTACTTCCATCACAGTGAGTATGAAAATGTGCTTGAGATACCTCTGCTTCTTTGGCGGCAGTGTTCAATTAGATTATTGAAACTAGGAACGTGCTGGTGACTTCCTGCACTCAACTTTTCCAGCATCTTCTCTTATCAGTTTCACGTAAGTTCCGTGTTGATTATTAAGTATGAAGGATCAAATAGCTAACTTCTCCGTGTTGGACAGTTTTTTAAAGGAAAGACGTGTGCTCTGTAACGCAGTCTTGGCAATTTATTCCTCGCCAAATCGCACAAAATAGACCAAAATTTGTTCTTCATATTTTTTATTAATTTCAATTTTTTCTATTTATTAAGTGGATCAAATGTGTTATCATGTGTATTTTAATTTTATCTAAACTTGTTATTTCTGGAAATATTGCATGTTGAAATTTACTAAATATGACGCCCATCACTATTTTTAAAGTATCGCAAATTTGAGTACACTAGTTATATAAACTCCGTTCAAATTCCATTCGAAACTTGAAAACATGTTAATTTTTTTAAATTTTGCAAATTTGTCTCCTGAATTTTAATTTTCTTAAATTAAATATTTTTGGAAACTCGATGAGCTAAAAATAAAAAAATATATAAACGCATTAGAATGTGACTGACAACTCCAGAAAAATTAAAGTGGGCTCTCAGTTATTTAAAAAAATATGAATTTCTTACAAACCAATGTGTAGTAGATTGCTGCAATAGACGCGTTTCCTGCGTTAATAGCTGACAGTTCCTTGCAGTAATTTAAGTTCTTCTTGAGGCGGTACAACTTCAAGATGATATTTAGTTATTTCAGGATGGATTCTTGACTCACGTTTTGACTCACACTTTAAAATTTTTTGTCCCTCACAACTTACTTCAAATGTACTCGCTTGCCGTGTGCAGCGAAAGATAGTAGTTTCACTATAGCTTCAGTTAGTGACAGAGGAATGAAAAAATGTATTTTCAAAGTTTCAGTTATTGGCTTTAAATGTTGTTATTTATACTTTAAAATTTCCTTGTGATAACTGTGTGTATCGTAAAAAATAAACGACGTATTAGAAATACTTCTTTCTGACAAATCAAATAATTTCTTCGGCTTTGGAATTGGATCTTGACCTGGTTGTAGACCGGCTCGAGTGGCAGGTCTTTTAACAGTTCCTCCAATACCATCGCATGGTCTTTTACCACGCAACATGGCAAAAAATGCCATTCTGCACAGACTCCAAAATCTTCTTCATGGAAGCAAATATTTTTAATTCTTGTATTGTGCACTCGAACCTTAGGAGAAGTAAATAATTTTCGACATGAATCACAAATTCTCAAAAGAATCATCATATTTTCCGAAGTATGCGTAAATTCGAGAATTTAATACAGGCATAACTACACAAATAATAAATTCAGACAAATAAGAAACACGTGTGTCTTTTTTTGATGCTATATTTAAGACAAAAAGTACCGTACATTTAGAAAAAAGTTCGTGTGACGTATTGTGCGATTTGACGTGGAGCGGCTCTTTATTGGTTTCAGAGACAAATCTTTTCGGTAAACTTAGATATAAAGTTGAGAGTCTGTGTTCTATTTTAACATACTATCAACTTCTAAGACGTACTAATGGCAGTGGCCTTGTAATCATTAACAATCATATGGCACCTATGCAGATGTACAAATTCTGGGCAGGAAAGTCAATGTTCCCAACGCCTAAATTTGCATATTATATCCATTCAGCTGCAGCATCAACCATGATATTCTTGTTTATCTCTCTGAAAGACTTTTTGAATCTAAAATAGACGATCAATTTCATAACAAACATTTGTTTATTTTGATTTGAGGAGTCTGAATATTTCCTAAAGAGAACATATATGCCGCTAACTACTTCTTAAAGGTTGGTGGTCTTCACCTGTTTACCAGCCTGTAAAATGTCTTATTTTTCGTAGAAGTAAATGTTCACAGTCAACGCTACTCAGCATGTGACAGTTGCACTAGTCATCATGTTTCTTTCATTCGCCAGTAACGAATTTACAAACGATCTATGAAAGAACAATTCAGCAAAACCTTTTTTATTCGATACGACAGTACGTAAGTGTGATTCCTACTGAGAATGAATTATAATTCCAAGAAGGTTTCCTCTTCGGCTCACTAAAGTAAAATTTACAAAAATCAGTACAAAGAACTCAAAGCTTCTTCCCAAAGCTTAAATTTGCACCAAGGACCTTCAGGTGTGCAGGTGGGCACGATACACGTTTAGCTGTCACAGCCACCATGTCCCTTTTCTAACTCACCACACTCTCCCCACGGCCCCCGGATCTACAAACGATCTCCGTCCAATTTGGCAACAAACGTTCCTTTAATGTGCGAGGTGTCGGGTCGATTCCTAATGAGGTCGGCGCGCAGGTAACAAGCGGAGCAGCGGAGCGCGCTAACTGCCGGGGCCGTGGGCGGTGCGAGCGCGGACCGCTCCCGCCCTTGGCGGAGCGGCGACTGGAAAGGAAACAGCTACCGGCGGCGGCACGGGCGGCGAGGTGCGAACTGGTCCTTAACAGCCGCGTGCGCGCCGCCGCTGGGACCGACGCCTTCTTTGGTTGCCGGCGGCGCAGGTGGTGGCAGCGATATCGAGAGGCTGTTTCAAAGGTGGAGGTGGTGGGGGTGACTGGGCAGTGGTGGCGATGGTGGGGTATGTGGTGGAAGCGGAGGCTATGGCGGGGATGGGGACGGGCTCTGGGAATGCGGCCGGCGGTGGAGACTACGGCCAGAGCGGGGGCTCTGGAGGAAACGGGGGTTGTGAAGGAGAGGGGGTGGTGAAGGGGCGGGGTGTGAAGGGGCGGGGTGTGAAGGGGCGGGGTGTGAAGGGGCGGGGGTGTGAAGGGGCGGGGTGTGAAGGGGCGGAGGCTGTGAAGGGGCGGGGGTGTGAAGGGTGGGGATGTGAAGGGGCGGGGCTGTGAAGGGGCGAGGGCTGGGGGTGTGAAGGGGCGGGGGGCTGTGAAGGGGGTGGGGGGCTGTGAAGGAGCGGGGACTGTGAAGGGGCGAGGGCTGTGAAGGAGCGGGGGCGGTGAAGGAGCGGGAGCTGTGTCGGAGCGGGAGCAGTGAAGGAACGGAGAGGTAGGTAGTAAAGGAGTGTGAGCTGTGAAGGAGCGGAGGGTGTGAAGGAGCGGGAGCTGTGAAAGTGCGGGTGCTATGAAAGTGCGGGAACTGTGAAGGGGCGGAGAGTTGTGAAGCGGGCGGGGGCTGTGAAGGGGGGTGGGGGCTGTGAAGGGGCGGGTGCTGTGAAAGGGGATTCAGATACGAAGTCGTTGACGGCAGTAGCAAATACAGCGTTAGAAGAGATGGAGAAGGCGATAGAACGAGAAGTGCCTTGGCTAAGATGTCGAAATGATATGACTTGGCTGTGTTTGTGTTCGAGTGAACACTGTTTACGAATTAGCAAGATCGCTTGAATGGCTTGTTGGTGGTGATTGTGATGGCGGAACTGCTTCTGCAGACTTAATAGAATAGGTGCAGACGGTGATGATTTGGGAGAAGGTGATGTGGAGGCAGTGGAGAGTGAATGAGGGGCGATGAAGATGGCCAAGTGTCGAGTTTGGTGATGTTTGTTCGGTGTAGAGGAGAATGTTTGTGTAACGTTATTGAAAATGGAAACCGTGTCGGGATTGATGGCGGTGGGTACGCTGGTTTATTATAATAGTAGTAGAGATGGTGAGGGGCCGCGGGAACACTGCCACAGCCAGGTAGAGGACGTGGTTGTTGTCACCGTATGCTGCCTGAAGGGAGTGGTCGTGGAGATGGTGGTCGCAGAGGTGGGAGTGGTCGTGGAGAGGGTGGGGCTTGTCCCGCTGCAATGTGGGTGAGATCCTAGGTGACAGAAAAACGAAGTTGACGCAGCACATGCCAACGATCTGACAGCAGATATGTCATGTTGTTTGTTAAATACTGCTAACTTCCCATTCGATTCTATACGAAACGATTAGTACAACGTGAGGTAAACGGTTGAATCAAGCAATTTAAAAGTCTTATGAACTTCAAAGTACATAAATATGAAAACATATAAGTGACTTGGGGACTAATAGAACAAACTTTGTGATATTTTTGTGAATGATAATACGATTAACCACGTAACTGTTCCAATAGATCATTTGATGGGTGAGCACTTTTCGCGCAATACTAATAAATAAAGACTGGATTTTTATGTAATTACATATTTTTTGTCTTTCTTCTTGTTTCCACAACTGAAATCTTGGCGAATCGTCCCCGTCCTAACACAATATCCAATGTTTTTGTTACATAATTTTACATAATTAGTGAAGTATACAACATATTTTGCTATTTTCACAAAATATTTTTTTGTTCTATCAATTTTCTTCAATTTCATTACATATTTCTTACGAGAAATTTTTTGATGAAAATAAGTATTTAAAAAAATCAGAATTTTTTCCTTCAAAATCACTAATGGCGAGTGCTATCGAGTCGAGTACTGTTCGATCTCGCGAACAACCTCACAAGGAAATTTGCTACAAGGGCTCAACCATAATTATCTTTCACCCACGCGGCCAACATTCTTCGGCTGCCCCACCCTCAAAGTCTCTCACGGCAGTCCAGCGCATCTGCTTATTGAAAACACAGATGTACAGGCAATAAAACAATTCTCGTTGAGCCCACTCTGCCGCGAGCGCCGAACCGCCGCTAACCAGCCGGGAAGGGACGGGGAAGGGACAAAGGAGTAGCCGGGGAAGGGACGAAGGAGTCATTACTGAGGGATGAGCCTCCGCCGGCACGCGGCCGGTAGCTCACGTCCCCATTAACCCTCTACCTACCCCTCTACTCAGCCTTCGGCCAGATGTGTTTACAAACATTTATAGAAATCGCACGTGCCTCCTTCACCAATATTCGCGCTAAAAGCTTTTCGCCGACAAAGGTGCACATCTGCGCGCGGCCGTGGCCGCCCCGTCTTCTCTGCAACCGGCGCACCGCGGTTCCCGCGGGAAGCATACCCTAACATTACTAATGAGATGCAGCCGTCGCGGGCACTTCAAGTGTCGCGCCTAAGTCACATGACACACTCCACACAATAACAGCAAATCGCGAGGAACCATCGCGGCACCCTGCGATTCACCGCATGTCATACGCTGCTGCTAATGTCACGTGACTCCCTCCCCTCTGCACTCGGAAACATCCGCTTCAATAAATACGGCAACTTTGCTTCCACGCGCCACTATTCAGTCAAACTTCCAATCAACGCTATCACTACTTCTTCTATCAGTAATTTCTACGCTACTTCTGAAACTTCTACAGTCACTTCTAAACTACTACAGTCAATTATCACAGTCAACCTATTACGTCAACTTCTACAAGGAAGACTACCAACAGCCAACTTCGATACTTGCTACAACTTCACTTCTGTTGCTCAGCATTATCGTACACTTACTAACTTAGGCATCAGCCTACAACAGTACGAGACATTTAACTATCATAGACACCTTTTTCAATACGCCGAACGAGTGTCAATATTCTCTCCACTCGTCATACAGCCTGCGAACGAGTCGGCTGTTCTTGGTTTGCCCATCAAGGCTCCGACAATCAGTCAGCGCGGCGAGCAGGCTGCGATCTACATTCGGGCAACCTTCAGTCTTCACCTGGCCAAATCTACACTAACAGGCCGGTCCAGTCAGGTCGAGTACGTGCCCGTTGTGCCATCCAGGCCGCCAGCCGTATCATCTGCAGCCAATCTCAGCCGACAGCACAGCATACACACTCAGCCGTCTGATCTGTGTTGGTGCTCGCTGTACACTATCATCAATTTGTAAGTAAAAGTGAACTTCAAGAAAGAAGAATCTTAAACTGTATAAACATTTATTGATCCTCCGGCTTACTGCTAAATTACTAATTTGTACAACTAACTATTTATTTTCAAGGATTAAACTTAAATTCATTCACAGTGCTTTTCATTTGCCTCAAAAGAAACAATCCCCTGAACCTGTACTGATCCTGTATGTAGTTGCATTCGCAGCACGGAACCTCCCACCGTGTTGCATCTACTACAAGTACATTGAGGCGCGGTGAGATATTCTTACAGTCCGACGCACCTGTTCAGTAAATCTCAATGGCGGGAAGTGCGCGTCTGCGACCGCGATCATTTTCACCTTTAGATATGAAAAGTATCACGATCGCCGCCTTTAATGACCTTAAATCTTAATTTCCGAGTAACTTTGGTGATCGCTGGCGTGTCACAATTTGATGAAAATGCTCCACGCTTTAGTTATTGTTTGCTGGTCGTGGGTATCCCCAGTTTCTACAAGGGATTCTATTGCGGCTAGACTGACTGCTAAACTACGGTCCTGGATAGCAATAGATGGAGCTTTTATTACTTACGGAACAGTTGTAAAGTGCAAAATGTGCATCAACTTGTACTCTCCAAATAATTTTTTAAATGTTTGCATTCTTTTTCAAATCTGTTTAGAAATTTTTTATAAATGTTATTTTGAATTAGATAATTGTGTTTTATAATCAATGTATTTGAATATTACATATTGTAAACCATTTTACATAATCATTACATTTTCTTACTGTTTTCATGACATATTTATGTACATTTTTTGACGTTTCATACCACATTTTTTCCGGTCACTACTAATAAAACAAGTGCATAATGTTTAAATGATATATATCGCATGTCTTTAATAAATACTTAAATAAAATATAATTAAGGGACAGGAAGTAGAAAAAAGTAGTGTAGTATCGAGTCGTATATCGAATAGAGATCATCAAAAGAGCATGTTTTGACATAATAATTTTTATTTCTAACTTTTATTGTGTATGTCTTGAATGTGTTCGAAGTGCCATTAGAAAGAAATACTATCAACGAAAAATTAATAAATTGACTAAAACAATAAGTCATAAAGTACGACAAATGAATTCAAAATCAATTCATCTACTTGATATGAATTGCTGTAAAAGTCTATTGTCTCGACTGCGTTGCAAGATAGCCTGGTGCTGACGAATAGAGATTCTCATAGAAAGGAAAATTGTATAATGTAATTCAGCTTTCCAATCCCGAATAATTCGTTGCACATAGTTCACTATTTTCTACATGCATTCTCAAGAATTCGAACCATATTTACAGATATTTATATTATCAGAATAGTAACTTCAACCAATCGTAGTCATCCCTAGAACTATGAACGCCCTGGGGTGAAAATATATCATTGACATGATGGAGTTACTGTCTCTGGACAATATTTATAAACTTTTACCAGAGTTCCGCGACCAACGACGGTTGGTAAATTTAAGAAAAGCAAAGTAAGTATATCGTCGTTACAGCATTTATCATCTCATCAATTATCATGTCATCAATTATCATATCATCACTATCTTCCCTTTCAGTTCAAGTTCACAGTTCTTACTGTACTAAGAATTTTTTAGTACCTATTAACAAACATTAAAACGGTAAGCATTAGGACTGGGGGAACACCTGAAGTATTTTGAGTATGTTTCAAACGAAGTGTGGCTCTCAACTCCATGCATTGTTAACAAACCAAGCTAAGAATTTCGTTTCCTGGTAGGAAGTGGGATATAAAAACCTCTCGCGTGACATTCCGGTTATTAATCCGTCAGCCATATTGTCCCGGCACCCACTGCCCGACGGCGGCGGCGGCGGCGGCGGCGGCGGTGGCGGCGGCGCGCGTGAGGACAGCGCGAGCGCCATGTGTGGCCCGCGGCGCGCACCACAAATCAGGCGAGGTGGCAACTTTCTAACGGCCCCTGCCACCGCCGCCGCCGCCGCCGCCGCCGTCCCGCGCCACAGCTAACGTGTCTCCCACCTCCTCCGCTCCTGCCACCTCCACAGGCGAGCCTTCCGCCGGGTCGACTTGGCCACACCGACGCCACCCCCAATCGACAACGTCACAGCCACCATTACCTCCACCAACACTAACACAACAGCCTACATCTTCGTCTCCCCCAAACCTACCACCACCACCTCCACCACTACCTCTACTAACATCACCATCACCAAGACCATCATTTCCAACACATTAACCTCGTCAGCCTCCACTACCAACGCTATCGCCTCGTCACACACGTGCACGCATGCCTGCATGTACATATGGCATCTACAGTCCTTCGTAATATGTTCTCTCACAAAAAATTCACTTCACGTTGCTAATGATGTGAAAGGCGTCAAATATTCTTATCTTTCTCTTAAGAGAATCTCATCTTACGTCTCATTGCTGCCTCAATGTCTTCATTCAAACGAAAGCTTTTACTACATAGCAATCTGATCTACCGCTCGATTCAATCAATAGAAGTACCACTGGCCTACACACGCCTGTATTGTTTTACTCGTTACCAGAGGAAAATACATTCGTAGAGACTATTGATTAAGTCTTTTTCTCTAACCAGAAACAAATCTCTAATGTTACATTAAAATTTGCACATTAATCGTTAGCATTTATTGTAGCGTGCCTTTTCCAAAATCAATCTGGTCCAAATGTGCAAACGATTCTTCGATATAGGCCTTTAGTGACGCAATGTTGGGATGTCGGGTCTTTTTGGAGTACCGCTCAATAACGCTCCACACAAACTAAACGAGCGGATTCAAGTCAGAGCTCTTCGGAGGCCAAAAGATGTCGCTCGAGAACATGTTCATGTTGTATGAGAGCCAATTCTTCACTAAATGACTGGTGTGCGCGGGCGTTCCATCTTGCCGAAAGAATCTGTTTTCCGGATGCCACAAGGTCAATCCACGACAATTCACTTCAGTTTGTATCACTCTCGCATAACCCTCTCTAGTGACAGTTTCTCCTTTAAGGAAGAAGTGCGGGGGCATGTTGACATCTCTGTTGGACACGACACTCCGGACATGGACACAATCCGGAAATTTTGTTCTTGCCACAATAGGAACGTCCTTGGGATCTTGAGCGAGACATCAATTGTTCCTCCTTTTGACGTTTGCGTCAACAGTGAATCTTTTCTCGTTAGAGGAAAACCGGAGAACCTCCTTCTCTTGATGCTCGAAATTTTAAGATACAATGTTCCAACTTTCCAAGCCATTGTTCAACCATATTGATTCTTGAGGCTTGGATGTTTTATCCATAACTTCATCCAATAGTAGATCTTTAAATTATGTCCTGCACTTTTTTAAAAGCAATCTGTATAATCCGGGTAACTGTTGAGTAATAGCAACAAAAGGAAGAAACTTTGTTGCATGCCAATGCATTCCCACTAATTATTTTAATTTACCCTCATACGGTTATGTACAATTATACTTTAAATAAATCTTAAATAAATCTAATTTATATATTTCTAATTGCAATTTTTTAAAGAGTTTTCCTGCTGAGGGTAAAATGGAATATGATGCACAGATAGATACCTTTTGCCATAACCTGCTGGCCATGCCCGTACGCCAGGTCCGTACGCCATGCCCGTACGCAATGCCCTAGGCCATGCCCACAGGCCCTACCCCTAGGCCCTGCCCCTAGGCCCTACCCCTAGGCCATGCCCGTTCGCCATTTGCACAGCCTGAAGTATCATATCGACCTTTTGGGCCTCTCCGCATGTGCGCACTCCACGCTACTTCACCAATATTAGCGAGTGTAATCTCATGATCAGGATATGTATAATTTGTTCCTAACTCTGTCGGCAGTGTGCTACTAATTTGGTATTCCTATGATGTTATCGAAAGCCTTTATCGACAAATACTATTTAAGAGGAGGAGGCTAGGGAATGTAGCGTTAAAAGCACACTTCCGAGACATATCTTAAGTATTTACTTTTACATTTATCTTTAGAACGAAACGATGTCAACAAGTCTTTCTTGCTCCTCACACGATACAAGTCACATAGTTGCCTCATAACGTTTTACGTTACCCGCCGTGCAAAAACTCTAATAGCATTGGTCTGCATGCTGAACTTTACTATGCCTCATACGTCGCCTGGCCGTCTTGAGCAGCCGCAACTTCCAACGCGCAGACAGAATGGTCGTGGAACTAGGGGACTTGAAACATCGAGAACAAGAAATATTATAAGTTGTGAAGAGAATTCTACTCTGCAGAATTTAACGTTTTGTATGTAACAATGAAAAGGTTTTATTTAATACTAACGTACCTAAACTAAAAGATAATGAACGGACATCGTCTTAATATGATCACTTTGTCTCCTGTTTTTTTGAGTTGTAACTCCTAACCAATGGGTACAAAATGCTCGTACCAAAATTTTTCATATTGATTTATTTTATAATTTCAGGTAAAGACACACACAACTCCCGTTTTATAACATTAATGCGTTCACTTACATTTACCTGACAATGTTGAACGAGGTAAGTATACTGAACCAGTTCAACGTCTTACAATTTTTATTTTCAAATTTTTTTCTCTATATCTGACGAAACATCAATGATATTTAGTATTGTTTCTCACTTTTAATAGTCACAAAAGATATCTATGCATGCAGTAGCCACAACAGATCTACTCATTCGGTAGTCACAAAAGATATCTAAATACTCGGACAAGGGTAGGCATAACAAAAATAACAGATTATTTGTAATTATACAGGCGTGACCTGGTCACGACCAGTCGTGTAATGACCAGGGCGGAATAAAGCTGTAAAGGTCAGAAGCAGAATTTATAGCGAGGTTACACCTCTTGGGAATTCATGCACTCCTAATGCAGGAAAATTATGCCTCAATTGCATCACGGACACGGTCAAACGTTCTGCTTGGTTGTGGAATTAACTTTGAGGTCATTTTTAATAATATCTTACAGAACCTGAGTGGTTCTCCAAAGCTCACTAAGTTACTACCGAGAAAAAAGTAGAAAGACATACGAAAACACCATTGGAAAATCAAACTGCAGTGAACAGTAGTAGAGGTTACTAGTTTTGTTTAAAGAAATCAAACTCAAAAGTAATTAAAAAATGTTTTAGAAATATATGTGTCCATCTGCATGTATTATTAATGTGACAATGTATCCAACATGTTTTCAATGTTATAACTGAAAGTCTTTAAGTTCTCCTGTTCTTAAGGACAAATGCAGTACCCATTATAGGCTTTTAAGTCAAGATACACCCCATAACGGATGAGTATCAGAATACATGTTATTACATTCCTACTGAAACAAGAAATCCGTAGTATTCGATGGAAATTATGCAAGAACAGGGATCTTCACAATACTTCCCGACAAAACGGTTTTCTTGAAACAGACAACGCACACAAACCGTATTTGCATCTGAACTCTCACAGTGCGAGAACTGGTTCTACAAGGACAGGTTCTTGGGGATCGAAACGGGAAGTTGTCGGAATACAGCCGGACCAGGCTTCTCGCGTTAGGACGTGAGGATGACCCCGGAGACCTCCGCTGTGAACTTTTAGAAATTGAGTTTCTGATTACGAAATTTGCATTTTAAGTGTGAAACAATGGTTCGTGATTATTATTTTTATAAATGTACCGAGACGAATTGGTTTTCAATGGAAGGATAACCGAACAAATGTGCTAATCCATGACGCTGTGAATTTCTCAGTCCCAGATCGAAGCTTCAGCGTTTCACAAGCCTGCATCATGATGCATAAGAATTTACAGTAAAAGTGAAATTAATCGCTTTTAGGAAAGCAGAGTTTATCATTGCTTTATTGTATAAGGTATGTCTTATGTTGACCAAGTTATTGAAAAATAAATTTTCATTAAGCTTTATAAAGTTGCACTACATACTTCACTCTGTACAGTATGATCGCTTCAGGACGTATTTCACCAGCAACTAAATAACGAGATTGCTAAATTCGATGAGGAGTTAAAAATCTCCTACATTCAGTCGCAGTTAATTTAATTATTACCCACTGAACAGATCCCTTTGATTAACATTGTACAGAATTGGTAAGAAATGAAAAGTTGTTCATGCAACAGTTATACTCGTAGATTACAAAGTTTCGATCATAGCGCACAGACAATATAACACATGAAGCCTGCACCAATAAGAACCATCGCGAGTGGTTACTTGAAAATAATACTTAATATTTTATTACATACTTTCATTCGGAATAATTGTTTTTTTATAACTATGAATTCTAAACTGAAGGCGGCCTTAACTTGACTCACGCCTCACGTTGTTTTAACACTAACTAAAAGCATGAGTACCTTAACTAAATAAAAGCAAACTATATGTCAAATAGTTTTTGTATATTTATTAGTGGTAGTTATGGAACAAAAATGTAATAATATATCACAAAATGAAAACGCTGTAGTTGCGCTGAACACATATTTTTCCATTGTATTTGCACATTTAAATTTATATATTTAGCGAAAGTACTTCCACTTCGTAATAAATTGAGTAAAAAGGAACTCGTGTTCAGGAACGTAGTTCTAAAAAGAACGTCAGTCACTATACTACATTTGAAAATGAAATAGCTTACTGCGAAATCACGCCCGGGTTTCGTGATCTCTACCCATGATTTTTTTCTTTCTTGACCGTGCCCGCTGTGAAGAGGAACCGTAAGTCTCAAAGCTTCAACAGGAAACTACACTACGTTTACGTCCAGTTTTAATATGCAAACAACTTTGGACATTCCAGAGCGGGCAAGTAAGTGGCTCACTCTACAACAAGAGTTTACAAGTAGTTTTACAAATAAAAGTGGAGGTAATTAAAATTTAATGTTTTGCCGAGCTGTTGAACCAGCTGGCAAAATCCATCAGTATGGAAGTGGTCCTCGTCTGATAACCCAAATGCAGGCGCACTGGGGGTCAGAGAACGAGACGTCTGGGTAATGATGGCAAATTTCACCCAAACATCGGTACATCAACATTTCGATATATCATCCAAAGGTTTTCGTCGAAGGAAATGGCGAAGAAAACATCGACAAAACATTATGTTAAAAACGTCCATGTTAGGAATATCGATGTTTTAAATATGATAAAACAAGAGGTATTTTCACATCATATTTCCATTTTAATTTCAGTACTTAAATGGGTTAGTTTTTTGTTTATTCACGTACAAATAAAATGTTAAAAATAATATTTATCGAATTTAAATAAATAAAGGAAAATAAGACATAGAATTTTGCTATTCTTTCTTTTGTTCACTTTCATTCATAAATCATCAAAGTAAATCGTCCTAGAAATATCATGTGTTAAATCACTGTCATTAATTTTTAATCAATATTCAATATTGATAAGGTTGAAAATGCAGTTTGTCTATACTGCCACGTTCATAATATTCGAAAAAGATAACACAAACGTAATTATTAAAAAAACTCTGAACTTAATAAAACATTCTTAGATGTTTTTAGACAAGATCATTTTTATGATTCTTAAATAATCTTTAACTTCATAAATAATCATTTAACGCGTGTACTGAATACGCAGTGTACACGTGTACTGAATACTGTACTGAAAATGTAGGGCTTGCTTCAAATTAACTCAACCTTCTTTCAGTCAGTTCGCCAGTCCAAACACTTTTCGTGTTGCTAAATGCATTAAAAAGCGGGACCGAATTGCAGTGTTCTGGACCTTCAAGTCGGTCTCGATTCCTTTTTCAGATCCATAACAATACTCAAATAACGCAGGATAAGTCAATGACCAAGAATCATTACCTCCCATAACCAACGACATGACACTATGGCATTCGACACGTGATCTTGCTTCGAAGGAAGAGCAATGGTGCAGCAGGAGAAGACACTCGAGAAAGACTTCGAAATACTTTAGTTTGGTAGGAATACAAGGAGATGCAGTGACAGTTCACTGCCAAGCTATAAAGATAAGCGTAAGGAAGTCGAAGAAAGAAAATAACACAGAGACAAAGCGATTATAAAAATAAGTAAGATTTTCATAACTTCATCTAATATTAATAAGTGAAATTTACATAGTCATTTAATAATGGCACTTGACTCCCTTCTCACGGGAGCAGCCTCTATATTTACAGAGGCGTTGGTGCTACAAGTGCGCTTTCGACCTGCCTCGCAGTCGTTCACTCCACGCCTCTTTCAGCTCCATCACAAGCCCGTCTCCGAACGGAGGCTGTGATGGACAAATGCTAATGAGTTCCGATAGAATGTCCGGAGAGCAATTTCGAAGCCAATAGTCCCTTGCCGCGTGATTGTAACCTTTGTACTCCACATGAATACGAGGAATTTGAAACGAAAGGTGCCACGGATTACCTCTCAAAACGAGGTAATGAAAAAAACAATAACGGCAGGAAGTCATTAGGGCAGGAGCCGTTGCTAGGCACTGGTCGCGTAATGAGAACATAGACCCAATTAGAGCATGCAAGCGTCACCGGATGCTGGCTAGTTGCGTTCGCCAGGCCTACTATTGTCCGCACGTCATACTATTGCCCCGTAACTTCACTGTTTGTTCTAACCAATGAATGAAGAACAAAATACATTTATTACGTTCTAAAAACATTGTTCTCCTCCTTATACAAAGTATAAGAGTCTTAAATGATCGATACTCAAATTTAATACTCATTCATCCATCCACTTCATTTTAAATTTCATTTAAGGGGAGAGGGTTACCATCAAATGCGTCAAATTATCGATTTTCGTTTTTTGGCTAAATATATAGTCGACACCTTGCTCTTTACAAATATATCAATATTTTTCTTCTAGGACGCTTAGAAGTCCCTTAATTCTTATTTGAATGTCCTAGTGTGTATGAAGCATGCTCCTTTTTTTGACACTGCATTCAAGTATGGCAATTTTTTCGTAATTTGAACGCATGTTAGGTGTTAATGTGTTATTGAAACATGCTCTTGTTCATGTGTTGATGGTATTGGTCTTTTCCGCTGAAGAAAATGATCCAGAAAACGGAAACAGCAATGTTCTAGTGCAAAACGGCGAAGACATTTTTCATGGCGTTTCCCGAAATGTACTTATTTTGTATTTAGTCTTTTCATCAGAAACTATTATTCACAATATTGAAACAAAGGTTTTTTCTTTATAGTATTGAACAATCATTGAAATTTGTATAACATTCATGATAAGAAAGTAATAAAAACAATGTCAAAACGCTGAAAAAATTAGTTAACAAATTGAAGAAAATTACCCTATGTTTAGTCCACAAAAATGTCAAAATAATAACAAAGTTTTACATTTTAAGTGTGTGAATATTACGATTTTCTAGTTAGCCATTTCTTTAAAGGTACATCAATAGTAAAAAATTTAACAACGGTGGTATAAACGGTACCCTCTCCACTAAATATATTTAATATGCACGGAATGTTTGCACATAATTATAATTTTACTTCAGTACGTCATTATGAACACATTTGTTGGAAAATATTTTCTGAACTACGTTTGTTATTAAATAACAAGCCTCCTTTTCATCTTCAGCAAGGAGAGCGTGATCGTCTGCATACAATAAAGAGTGAATGTTTCTCTTCCCAATCGAAGTCCCCATTTTTAATGTACATTGTTGTGCAGTCTCAAGGCTGATGAATTCTAATGGTCCTGCTGCCGGTCTTGGTGAGTAGGGCCTTCGAGCAGCCTCCAAATACGCAGAGCCGCAGGTTGCAGTTTCGATACCAGCGGAAGGCACTGTCATTAATCCCTTCGTAACTACCATCGGATCTATAACGATTAACATTGAACCATCATACACTCATCATAATTACCCACACTGTGATTTATGCAGTGAAAAGCATCGACGAACATCAGTGTGACCATTTGCCGAGCAAAAGGGACGACCAAAACCACCTTCCCCTGCGCACAGTGAAGAACAAGACACTTCCCATCAATTGGCCATAACAGAACAATTTTTTTGTCGCGAATACGTCGTATCGAGAAAGTAATGAAATGTTTCAAAAACTAGATGACGAGATTTTCACCGTTTTGGGAACCTTGATACTAGTGAAATAAATTTTTAAATCGTCTTTCCAATGCCAGTCCGCCTGATTACCTGCCTGTCAGCCTGACTGCCTGTTTTCGGTCTGCCTGACTGTCTGCCTGCCTGCCTGTCCGTCAGCCTGCCTGTCCGCCTGCCTGTCTGTGTGTCTGTCTGACTCTCCTGCCTGTCTGTTTGGTCCTGTGTGTCTCTCTCTGCCTGTCTCTCCTGTCTGCCCGCCGGCCTGTCTGTCTGTGTGTCTGTCTGCCTCTCTCTCCTGTCTACCTGCCTGCCTGCCTCTGCCTGCCTGTCTGTCTGCGTCTGCCTATCTACATGCCTTCCCTCTATCTACATGCATTCTGCCTGCCTGCCTATACGTCTGACAGTCTACTAGCACCTAAATTGTTAACATAGATTTCAACAAAATTGATATTCTCCAATCGATGTGGCTGTCATCGCGATCTCTCGCATTTGAAATAGTATATTTTTAATTTTCAACTGCGTTAAAAAACCTTGCTCGGCCTGCAGCAGTAATGCTTTGCAATACAGCGAGCTTCTTCCCGCCGCTGCCTCTGCCTGAGCCTAGCTGCCGTCGGCGCGTCGACGGCGGACGCGCCACAGGACACGGCGGCACGGTGGGGGGAGCAGGGGCAGGGGCGGGGGGCGGGGGCGGGGGCGGGGGCGGCGGGGGCGGGGCGGGGGCGGGGCGGGGGCGGGGGCGAGGCTTGGCGAGGCGCGGGGGCGGCGATGCGGAACGGGCGCGCCGCCCGCCGGGGATCGAACCCGGGTGCGCCGGCCTCCGCTGGCGCAGTGGGCCGCGGCCGCGCGACACACGGACGAAATGCAATGAATCCATCTTAGAGTTCTTGTAGTCCTTCAAGAGCAAAAGGTGAAGTGTAAAGATTCGATTGAGTGAATGCGTATTCAGTGTTTCCAAGGGCGTCAACTACTGTTGGCATCAGTCTCGTGAGTGAAACGCATGTTACAGTCAGAGATGGAGGTGTCCGCACCCACTGGAATATGAGACCCGTCCAACACGCCGGCTTATGGGTGTCTCACAGCTTCTAAACTCCCCACATGTGTGGCAGTGTTGTGTTTGAAAGCGCACGGAAACCTACTATCACAGCAGCCGACCGCTAGATTACTCCCCTAGATAGCGGCTGCATACGATATTGCTTTCTAGCTATTGTTGAAAATCCTACATCGTTTGGACTAGAACCCAAGGGAAGGACTTGTCAGTGAAATACGCTGGAGCGGTAAGGGACGTTGTCACCGACCCATTTTCAGCTAACGTAAGCATTTTAACGTGGTTATTTATTCACTCATGAATGTGTGTGCGTGTGTGTGGTGACTGCGTTTCTCAGTTTTGAGCGAAGGTCAGGAGGCGGCTGACGCCTTTATGGCCTCCGCGCCCCTTTCCGGCCCACTGTGTTTGTTTGCTATTATTTACCTGTATGAAGGGATGTGGCGATGAATAATGATGGGAGATAAATGATTATGAATTGGATATGTTCAGTTATGGAATATAAGTGTGATCAGAAATCACGTCACACCCCACTTGGTGAAAAAGTCCATGCCTTACGTGGGATTTGAAGCTCCAACCATTGACTCTGAGTGGAAGCGATAACCTAATTTGCTTCTGAAAACCAACCCTCAACGTGAAACGATCGCAGCGGATACTACGAGTCCGTTACCGGCGTTTGTATGCAATGACTCACGTACATACACGTGTATGCGAAGATGTCATTGGGTGATCAGGAGAACGGCATTGACATCCAGATGCTGAAATTGTACGCTTAAGTCCCTTTACGTGCACCGTTTCACTAACTAGTTTTTTCGAACGCGGGAATGCGCTGAGTGACGTCTGCGATTCGAAACGTTTTCGCCTGTGGATTTCTCCTCATTTTATTACGTCTTTGTGAGAAGGCTCTGATCAACACGGAATGGCCTGGAGACAGTTTGACCGCCCGCGATTTTAACAATGATAATATCGATCGTATGCTGCAGCAAGACAGCTGAATGACTTTTTCTGCATTAACATTTGCATAGTACTGACATAATTATTGTTGCAGAATGTATCTGGAATTTTCAAATATCTTGATACCATTGGGCACAGTTTAATCGAAGGGTATTCTAGCAAGCTTCTTCGTTCACACATAGGCGCGCGGTCTAAAACAAGATGGACTAATTACATTTCCAGCACCCTTTTCCATTAAATTTTGTTAAATATAACTGACATGTTTTAATGGTAAAAAAATAAAACTTAAAATGTATAAAGGAATTATAACATTAATTGCCTTTGTTAAGAAATATAACTGATATTATTTTTAACCACATACAAGGTTGCCAGATATTTAAGAGAGATATTAAGATATTAAGAGCCTCTTTCCCAAACTATCGTAAAACGAAACTGCAGGTCAAAAAGGGGGAAAATCAGGGAAATGAAGATAGTTTCGGAAATAAATGTTGTATTAAGTAAGACTATGGAGTTCCTTTTGAAAATTTCCAGAGACCTCGCGGCCCCTCTGATTCCCTTTGCCTCCACGTTCCCGTTAGGGCGTACGCCTATATTGCGAAGGAGCCTTTATACCCGAATGCTTGACGTTCTGGCATTTCCCTCCGTTTCGGCAGGTTTTTTGGAATTTCGCCCAGCGTAACGCGCGCTCACGGGAGATGGGATTCAGCTGGCGGCGATGGCGCGTGAGATGGCGCAGCGAATGGCGCTCCCGCAAATGTCACACGGAAGGCCACGCGGCGCCAATGCCTTTGTGCGCCATCACGCCTTTGGTGCGCCAGCCACACGAACCGACGCACGCCGCGCCACGCCGCGAGGATGGGGCTCGACGCGGCGCATCTCCCAGCGGCGCAAGCCCATGAGCATTCGGAGCACACCCGCATGACGCGCTGGGGGCCCTCACTGAGATGGAATTTTTGCGAATGCATCAATGTATTCAGGTGATGACTTCGGCGAATACGTGGCGTCACGATCGCAGGATCGCCTAACCACCTCCTTACTCAGTAGCTAAGTGGAAAAAGAGCTCCAAAATTTTGGGACATTCCAAATGTAGTCACTTGTGTAGTGGACTGAAAATCAGTTCTTTACAGGATTTTGATAGAAAAAGTGCCTGCCGAGGCGACGGGTGAGGCGCGGGGCGATCTGCGACGAAAACCCGGAACTTGCATTTTACTCTCGAGCAGTCTTTCAAAAATACTCTAATAGAAAAATATATTAGAGACAAATTCATTTGCCATTCTCCGCGCATTGGCTAGTTAGCAGCAAAGTCCTGACCTTCAACCTCTGCGATTTACATTTGAGTCTGTGCAATGCGTAATTTACAACTTATTGTTATTTCAAATACGTCATTACAAATTCAATACGGTCGGGAATTCAACCCTCCTACATAGAAACATCAGGTAATTATGTTACCAGTTGCGCGACTGATTGATGCGACAACCAATACCCGGAAACAGTTCTAACCCAAAGGTGCGGCCGTGATGGTCGTTGACTTGCTGGTGACGACTGGGAACCTAGAATCATCCTGCCATGAGACATTCGGGGAATTTTTTAAAACTGGCCACAAGACGGTGTTTTTTATTTTCCCTCGTAACATTCAAGTAAGGCTTTTGAAACGTCAATTTGCAAGTACTGATTATAAATATATTCATATTTTTAATAGAATGATAATTTAATAAATTGATATTCATATTTATTATAATGTATATTCTTTAGACTGTTTCAGTCATCGAATTAACCGTTAACCCGATTTGTTATTTACCGCAACTGTTTTCCTCTTATGACTTACGATTGTTTGGTTCTGGCCCAAAAGAGAAAAAAATCTAATAACCATTAGAAAACATTTTCATCGTTGTATCGGGGATCGCGACACGGGATTTAGGGAATGCAGCTCACATTCTCGCCTAGTATGGAGATGGAGGACACCTACTTAATCAAATGAAAGAATCTCTTGATGCTCTTGATGATAGCTAACTTGATCGGAAAATGGTTTTATTGAGATGAAGCATTTGAACATGCTCACAGATCTATGACAACATAATTGCAAGAACATGTATTAACTCTTACGCCATAAAGAACACCGTTATCGCAGAACGATGAAGCGCAAAACGATGAAGCGCGAGACGATGAAAGCGCAAGAGAAGCGCGAGACGATGAAGCGCGAGTCGAAGCGCGAGACGATGAAAGCGCAAAACGATGACGCGCAAAACGATGAAGCGTCAAGAGAATCGCAAGACGTGAAGCTCGAGACGATGAAGCGCGAGACGCGAGAGATTCTCCAGCACTCCCGCTCGACCCTGTGTTAGCGAGGGCCGGCAGTGAGTGCCAGCGGCCAGCGGCACGCAGCGCGTGGCGTTCTGTGAAGCGACGCGCCGCCCAGCGCTGCGCCGCTCCGTGTGGAGCAGTCACGGCGGTGATGTACGCCCGTCGGGGGCGGGCGGGGGCGGCGGCGAGCCCTGCACTTCTCTCGCAAGCCGCCGAGCATTCGCAAGCAGCCAATGGGTGCGAGCCGAACAGAGAAGGTCGACTTCAGCATATTGGAGGAAATCCTTCCGGTAGGATGCTGTCAGCGATTGTGTTTCGTGGTTTCTCGGATCAATACCTAGTGAATACCGGAGGCAGTACCCTAACCAATGGGGCCACTGGCCGCAGGCGATCCCTTCTTCCTCCTTTTCTTCTTCATTACAATTACTTGGCATGCACTACCACACACACTACCACAGTGAAACCAACCGAGAGAGTTAGAGTTTGGTCAGGTTGGGAAGTGCTCGCTGGAGTAGGTATGTGCAAGGAGAAATCCCCACTAGCTTACTTGTATATCGGCACCAGATCTCCATTCCAGGTGAAAGCACTATGAGTGCACCTTCCGATATGACTACCCGTATGGGACTAATGACGCACGAATAAAAATAAATAAATAAATAAATGAAATACCCATTATACCCATTGAGCAGAAAAAGCTAATTTTATTTTGAGAATCTAAAATGTAAAAATCCGACTTGGTCTATAACCCATTTGGAGTTAATTGTTCTTCAAAGCGGTCACTGAAATAAGGATTGCGAGGAGATTTGAATTACTAGAAATAACGCTCACGCTGTCATGATAGTTAATGGGGGGGGAAACTCATGATCGATCCTACGTAAAGATCAGCATGTTTCAGCGCACATATTTCAGACACTGCAGTAACAGGAGGTGTGGAGACACGGAACGTGAAAGAGATATAACTGGAGTCCATTTAAAATTGGTTTAGAGAATACTCGAAAAGCGCCATCGATCAAGAAAAAACGGTAATTAATATAGTCGTTCGTATCGACGGGGCCATCTATGATACCAAACTCGACCCTTCCCCTCGGGGTGGGGGGGCGGGAAAAATTAAGAAAGTTCAATGGGGATCTCCAGTTCTTATCACAGATGAGGATTCTCCGGGAAATAATACGTAACTTTTGTATTTAACTTTTTTCGTTTCGAAGATACTATCAAAATCGAAATAAAGAATAAATTAGTTTTCCTCGATAATTGCACATCAAAGAAATTAAAAAAATACTTGTTCAATAATTTTCCAAGAATCAATGATACAAACGTTGCAGTGTGGTTACGATATAAGAAAAAACGAAGACTTTTTAAAAACTACTCCTAGAAAAGAAAACTTTTTTTAGCGTGACTAGAAATACAAACCAACGATATAAATTCTTTGTCAACATTTTAGGTTGTTCTCTAATAATGTTGCTAATTCGAAAGTGACAAAAGTGAAATGTCAACTGCTTTTTATAAAACTCTGTAGTTCATCAAACATGCAGTGTTACGCTGATGTCCTCCTTTTCCTTCTTCCTTCCCAAAGAGAGAAAGGGGGGGTGTTGTCCTATAGAAAGTACTTTTTTTTTTAATTTGAAGGATACAGAGAAAGATGTAGGTATGTCAATTTTTTAGAAAATTGAGTTAGAGATAATCTTCAATACAGATTCAAAGAAATTTATTTAAAATAATTTAAACAGAGAAAAAAAACGTATAGTCAAGAGTTGTTAGCCCTTCAAGTTGACTCAACAGGCACTTGTGTAGTTCTGGAAACTTAAAAACTCATTTTCCTACGTTCTCGAAAATGTTGACTTGCCTGGTTTTCTTCCAATCCCATCATTTCACCACACTGAGACGCTGTTTATCATTGAATAGATTTTCGAAAATTATTGAACAAGTTTTTTTTATTTTTCCGTTTTGATGTGAAATTGCCTAAAAAAACTCAAACGGGAAAGTCATGAGAAGCGTGAGGGAATGGTCACTGAGCGAAATAATGTGGAGACTGTGGTAGTGTCCAGACACCAAAGATCTAGGTGAGGGCAAAGGCAGCACGTGTGGTGGTGGTGGTGGTGATGGTGATGGTTGGGGCTCCACAAGGTTCAAGGAAGGGCTGACGGCTGGCGATGGTATCTTAAACAGAGGAAGAGAAACGAGGGGGTGGAAGACGTTTACGTGAGTAAAGGCGGGAGAAGTGATGAGTTTGACAGCAAAAGCGAGACGGTGGCGCAAGAAAGAGGGGAAAGCGCGCAGGATCGGTTACCGATGAATCTCACCACAGAAACGCCAAGTAGCCCCGGCGAAGAACGGCGGCTGTGATAACGGAGTCGCAGCGGCTGGAGCGCGCGGTCGTGACCAGCCGCCGAGGGGCGCGGTGGGTGGGGCGGCGGCGCGGGCGGGGGCGGCAGCGGCGGCCGAACCGTGGCCCCAGGCGCTCCGCGGCCTCCACTCCCCTCATAGGCTTAGATGAGTCAGGGCATCAGTTGATGAGACTGCATTGTCTTGGAAGGTCCTAGGGTTCCAGTCTGACAGTGGCAGGATTTTCACAATAGCTAGTTTTGTTAGGTCGATTTTTCCGACCACAGTGTTTTGAAGGAGAATTCCAGCAGCAAGATATTCCGAATCAGTAATTTTACGTGGTTTCTCTCAATCAATGCTAGAGAAATGCCGGAGCAGCCAGTACCTTAACAAAGGGTCACGGACCGCGCTCACCTCTTACATATGCTAGTAAATTATCCTTCGGAAGCCTCGGAAGCTGGCTTGTCCCGACTGGAGTGGTACCCCCGCTCGTGGGAGATGCATGATTGGGGAAAAACCCCTTCTAGGCGACTTGCAGGTCGACGCCAGATCTCGCCCATCCACCAGAGGGAGATTACCGCCACCTCTCGCCATAAAACCATGCACTACACTAACGGGGGTAACGAATTACCTTAGCAGATGACCCGCCCGGAAACACTATAAATCAAAACTATCTCCATCGCCATTGCCAGCATCGCGTCTACCACTGACGCCGCCGCCGCAGCGCTGTTGCACGCACTGTGTCCACCCTCCTGCGCAGCTCACGATCCGCGCCCCCGCGCCAGCAGGCGAGCCCAAGGCCCGCTGCGCTTGGGGCGACCTGCAGCCACGTGTCTCCTCACGAAGTTCGAGGAAAGCCGCTAAATGGAACGCCATCATTCTGCTGCTAGCTCCGTCGGTTTAGCATACTGGACTCGTATACCCAAGTTGGCAGATTCAGAGACGACGAAAGTCTTGGTTTTTTGAGGACACGAAAATCTTGCGGGGACACAGTATGCTGGGAAAGAGGGACTTAGACGTTTGTGTACTCGCGGACACAGAGTAGGTAAACAAACAATCCAATTTTACTAACTTGAAGTTATTTCTTAACCATTTTTTTTGTAATCTTGTTGCCTGCGTAATATGGCTTGAAAGGAGACTAATATTTCAGGTCAAGAGACGGTTTGAGATTTAAAGTGTCTTAGAAGAATTTAAGTTACTATATTTTAATTTTCAAAGGTTTCCTTTTACACAGAATCGTGTCAATAATGCCAAGGTAAATAAATATGCTCAGTATTAGGAATGCAAAAATGGCTAATTCTTTAATTTGAAGTTCACATGATATTTGCCTTAGCAATGGTAAGTTCGCACTTCAATAGCCCACTCAGTTCATTGTCTTCCTCTCAAAAAATTCCCCGACATGCAGAGAAACGTTGAGCTAACACCGAATAAAAAGTATGCCACATGAAGTAATATAATTCAATTGCACAATGATAGATTGCCAGAATCATTGGTAACATATGGCATTAACATTCATAAATGCAATCGATAATGTAATATAAACAGGAGACTACTTACGACACATCACCGACCAACTACGAGCGCGAAAGGATAGTCCTTACCTGGAACGAGAAGGAAAAATTCATTAAAATCTAGTAACATCGAATTATATATATATATATATATATATATATATATATATATATATATATATATATATACGTATGTACACATATGATTCACAACTTATCAGGGCAGAAACACAACTAATCCACCTTTGACCAAGTTTTGCATCAAATTAATTCCAATAACACGGGGAAATATGACAGTGCTCCATTATGATCCTAGAGATAATGCTATAGGAAGGTCCGTCAGCTGAATGATCTAGTCGGACAATCATTCACAACATTCAATTCGTGAAATTAAAACCAATAGTGTTTAACCATACATTTTTATAATGCCCCAATCAGAGCGATGTAACTCAAAAACTTTATCTTTTTTCTATCCCAATTTTTTTCCGCTCCTCTCAACTGGTCAATCATAAGCTGCAACTCATCTATTTTAGGACGATTCATTCCATGTCATCGCCTATAGATTAATTTGTTTATCCCAATTTTGATTATGCACCGACCTCACGGTTGAACCCTTGTCCATATGCTACACTAGTAGACGGACGTGATTGAACAAAGGTAATTGAATAACGTACATTAATAATATAAGTATTTGGCTCGCTTTGTAACTGTGGAACAAATTTCATTCGTGGAATAGTCCTATTAAATACCACTCGTACTTTGGAAATTCTCAGATAATTCCCGTCCTCGCATCGCGAGTCGAGGATTTATCGGTAATTTCGAAAGCACTCGTGGAAAGCGTTCACCTATGATAAACTCACTCGTGTTCTCCGGTACCGTGAAGTGCTGTACGGTAACAACGAAACATCCTTTTCCTCTATTTTTTTCCTCTTCCTCTTTTTGTTTTCCTCGTGTCTTTTCTTCTTTTTCTTCCCGGCGCGGCTCAAACCAGGCGAAACCGCAACTACCTAAAGCGGTGCGGCGGGGCTATATTTAGACGTGGTGCGGCGGCGCGGAACGAAAGACCGAGAACGGCACTCGAACTCGGCACTCGGCGCTCGCCGCCAAGGTCTCGCGGGCGGAGCCGCCGCCGACCAAATGCAACCCTAATTACGGGGCCCCGCCCCTGCCCGCCATGCTCTCGTCTGCGTTCCCCGCTGCGCTGATTATGACTGCGTGTGGACCCCGCCCTTTGCTGCTGAGGCTAGCCTCCAACCTGCGCTAAGTGCTGCAATGGACGCTTTGGAGGTGGCTATGCAAGATTTGTGATGAGCAAATACGTGTGCAGATGTTATTTTTAAAACACGATGTATATAAATAAATATTTGAAATTTGTTTATCATTAGGCTAATTTTAGTGAGCACCGTTGGTTTTAATCAACATATTAGGTATAGTGAGTTGGTTTGATGTGGAGGCAGGTTGGCTGTTGAGAGCAGGTTGGTTGTTGAGAGCAGGTTGGCCGTTGAGAGCAGGTTCGCTGTTGAGAGCAAGTTGGCTGTTGAGAGCAGGTTGGCTTTTGAGCGCAGGTTGGTGGAAATGATATGAGCAGTAATAAAACTCAGAATGAAGTCAGTCTTACATTACAATATGTGAAGAACATCGAGAAAGAGAATCAGGAAATTCCTGAAAATACATTGTGAGTTTGAAGCAGATATTTAATACTGGAGTTACGCCTCTGTTAAAGCTCATTGAAAAGGCAATTTGTAAGTACAAAATAAGAAATTAGTAACACAATTAGCATACGACTGTTGCGAACGCAAAAGGAACATTTTTATCGCCCTGGGGCTGCTTTTATGTATATAGAGTTGGCCACTTATAGAGATTGCCAGTCCGGCTGCTTCTCAAGGTATCGTGTATCCTTTTGCAAAGATTATAAATTCGTTCGTCCTTTGCGACCAACGTAATTATGAGCATTTATACAGGTTCAATATCTGCAAATTCTGTTTCACTGGAAACCCATGATAATAAATACCCATGATTCAATCGCATTCGTTACGTTTATGTTCCTTAAATAGGGTGGTTATTACTATTATCCAATTTCCAAGCCCGACTCCAACCACGCATAACTTATTTCTGTAATCAGATGTCAAATTCTACTTAAATGCCCTATGACTTTGTGAAAGCACTTTTCGGCACATGTTAATGTCTTCGAATGCGCCATTTATTTAAATTTCGCAGACACAACACTCTCAGTGTGGTTTTGTTTTCGCCTCTAATAATATATTTTACCTTCAGAACGTGTTTTACAAGTTCATTATGTGTTGTAGAAGCAACCTTGGTAATTCAGTCGGTCAGGATACTCGTAACATCATGGTGTTTAAGAACAACAATCTGTTTATAATATTACTAAAATAAAAATTAAATAATTACTTTCAAAGAAGTATCGTAAAAATTCCCGGCTATAAATACGTTGTGTATGCGAGGAGGGAGAGATGCTAACTTAAAATAGAACACGAAAAATATGGAAAAACAAATTTAAGTTCGAAATGGTGAAGTATTTAAAACGTATCTCACACGCCCTCTCTTACAAATGGAAAATAAGCATCGCTACTCTGAGGGAAATTAAACTGCAGTGCCACTGGTAAGAAGTTTGCACGCCGCAGCGCATCGTCTTAGAAATCCAGGCAAGGAAAGTCACAGGGCAAGCAAAAGCCTACTGTCGGAAACGCCAAGCTTATAAAATACGGTTCAATGGTCCAAGTTTGTTTGCTTCTATGACAGTGTTGAGTTCATTTTCAGCTATCAAAATGATTTTGACAGATAAGATACTGTAAACCTTAGTCAAAAATTTGGAGAATATTTTGATTATGTACTATTCTTCTAATTAGGCTAAAGTAAATAAAATATGCTTATACTCTCTCTCATAAATGTAAAAATTCGTAACATCCTGCGTAATAAAAATTGCCTAATTTAGTTCTTTTGTGATCAGTTTTAGATGCCAGAAATATAACTTTTTCATTACTAATGTTTGTTTTCTACCTGGTTTAGTAATTTTGTAACTTATTTTAAGTGCCTAATATTCATGCCTAATTTCGTCATTTTGTTTATGGCGAAAACTAAATGAACTAGGCATCTCACGTAAAGTTTTCGTTAAAGTTTTCAATGTGTTGCAGAGCATGTACAAAGAAGTAAATTTCTGTGTCAAGTGCGGTGACGGATGTACAGCATAAAAATAAATCGAAAGTAAGAATAAGAGAGGGTCGTCTTCTTTCACCGCTATTGTTTTATCTGGTGTATAAATGATTTAATGATAATGGGTACAGGAAGCGGACACATCTGCGCCGGAAATTGATGGCCTGGAAAAATTACAGGATTACTTTATGCTGACGATTTAGTTCTATGTTCAGAACGATTGAGGGCTTACAGAGGAGTTTTAAACATCCTAGAAAGATATGGTGAGACTTGAGACTAAAAATAATTTTTCAAAAACGAAACTTGTGGTCTTCACGAATGGGTTTATTTGGGGTAACAAAGAGAAATGGTATTACGCACAGGAGGAACTCGACCTTGTCAAAACATTTACTTATCTTGGTGCAAAATTTTCCATGAACGGGGGATAAATAATCACTTCGTGTCGGCTCATAGTAAAGGAAGAATTGTTCTCAAAGAAATCAGTTGCGTAATGTGCAGAGTACCGGAATTGCCTCTAAAGATGTGCAACACGATGTTTAAATCGCTAGTCCTTCCCAGCTATGAATTATGGGCGGAAATCTGGGGAGTGGATAGAATAAACAGATTAGAAAGCATCGAAAGAGATTATAACAAATTAATTCTCGAAGTCTAGATTCGCAGTAAATGTCGGCATCTTCAAATAGACACAGTGTAGGAATTTGGAAAGATTATAAAATCAAAAAAATAAGCCTTGGATTAGATTAGCTGATGAAGAGGCTGCCATGCTTATTCGTTGGTGCTTTAGAGCGCAATTACAGGGAAGCGATCAACGTTAATGGTCGTTCAAAGTGAAACGGTTACTAGAAACGCGCAGGTCTGGGAGGACTTTTCTCCGAAGATGGTTGGAGATAGGGAAACACGTGAGATAGAATTAATTTCAGACAGACTTTCGGATATTAAAAAGCCAGATATCCCGGCAGCAATGGCAAACAAATGTTAGTTAGTGGAACAAATTCACACAAGTCCTGTATGGGGATGCGAAAGACGCAAGAGGGGAATACGCTTGGTTTAGGGTTGGGAGGTGGATGCAAACGTATACTGCGATTTTTCTAACTTTGCCTCTCAAGGCCCGTCTTCACGATGGAATATGTCACGGAATTTCGCGTCTTTCTCAGTTGTGCCGCTAGATTTCGTATGATCGCGACCTTATCAAACAGTGCTTGCGATCATGCGACTTCTAGTAGCGTAGCAGAGAAAGGACGCCGAAATGCCGTTGTGATATTCCATCGTAGCCACAGGGACTTAGAGTTTAGAAAAATCGCACTACAGAATGAAGGATTCGAATGGCAATGGAATCTGTGTACTTTGCGATGATAGGGAAGATTGGATCCACATCCTATTAATTGCTCCGCTACAGAAATTTGGAGAGGAAATGGATGGAAATGGGGAACTATTGCTTCCAACTTAGAAACACAACGCTCGCTCAGAACATATTAGGTGATAATAGAACTCACTTCTTGAAAGAATTAGGAATATTTTTAGGAAAGGTTTAACCATCAGGGAAACGGTAATCAGGGAGTGGGAAAACAGCACTGGTATGAGCGGGGCCTAGACTGGAGATGAAATAAATAATTCAATAAGTAAGCGATAATTAAGTTAATCAGTAAAGTTAATTAGTAAGTTAATCGGTAATAGTTAAGTTAATCATTAAGCGATAATTAAGTTAATCAGTAGTAAATTGAGAAGTAAATCAGTAAAAAATACCATCAAATAATTAAAAGAGTACTTTAGGTCTTTTTTTTCTCGAGAAGTAAGCGCAGAGGCGATAGTGCGGGCCATCTTCTGTGGCGCTGCTTGATTTCAGGGGCTGAGGAGGCCAAAGACTGGATGAAGAAGACGCCCACTCCAGGAAATAAATAGTTCAGAAAAATCCAGTAGGTTAGCATGTACTCATCTTCTGACGACAGGTTTCCCCTCCTTCAAGTCTTTCTTCCGTCAGCCGTACCTTATGGTCTCTTTTCCGCGGCTTTGATGCGATGGAGAGACAATTTGGGGTGAGTGCCAGAATTCGAAAGGGGTTAGAACGCGGTAGGATGTAGGTATTGTAATGGGTTAAAGGTCCTCGGCCTAGCCACATAGTGTGTGTAATAATTACCTATTAAGTAAATAAATGACAAAAATTGTTACTTATTTTAGCTGCCTAAATCATCACTTTGTTTTGCCACCTACTACAGAGAAATTCTCATACTTTTTTAACGACTCTGTGATGTGATACATCTAGACAGCGGAGGGAAGTGGTGCAACCGAGATTTGGCTTCGGAATGTGGAAGAAACAAACTTTAGAATATACATGTTACTATTTATTACAATATAGAAAAAGTAAACTAACTCTATTTCTAGTAATCATTCAACTTTGTATACTGTAGTTTTGTTGTAATTTGTTCACAGGAATAGTAAATTTTCCTTGAAAATAGAAGTATTTGTAGAGAAGGAATCATAATCCTCTTTCCATTGGATTAAGCCTGGTAGGTTTCATTTGGCAGCTGTGAGCAGTGAGATATCAGGTTTCCAGATATTCCCGTGATCGAGGACGCGGATCGATATCATCCTATCGATTTCTGCGGTCGACTGGCGTTTCACCCTGCGCCCGACAACATTCCGCGACGCAGTGGTCTGATGTAGTGAAAGCAAGAAATGAATATTCTATAAAAATGATCTAGAGGAAAATTAGTATTTTCCAAATTCTATCATTCAAATCATTTTATCATTAAATCATTAGTGATCGGAGGCAAGGGAGGAGACTTTCAATTTCACGGTTTTCATATCGGAATCATCGCGCTAATCCCATTTGCAACATTTTATTCGGTAAATAATGTTAACTGCCGCGGAACCTACTTCTTTATTTAAAAACAGTGATGTGACTTTTAATCATATAGGCAAATGAAATATGTTTCACAGATACCACACAACCTCAGCAGATTTGTCTAATTTCTATCACTTGCATGTTTTGAAGACCTTGGTTGCTGATTATAAGTCAATTTACGTAACTCAGGTGACAGACTAAAATGACTGTAAAATTCTGGAAGTGATCGACTGGACATCTATTGTTCTCTCATATTAAAATTCCGAAATTTTGTATTCAATTAAATGCCAAAATAAGTTAAATGTTTTCAAATTAATGAAAGGCGTTTAAAAACTTCAAGCGCTGCCACAATAGTGAAGAATCTTAAGTTGAATTCATCAGTATAAGATTCTGTTTCACATTCACAATCAAAAAATATACAATGTCGCAGGCTTACATTAAGCGTAAGTATTAAAAATAAGGAAAACCAACAAGAAATGTATTAAATATCAAACTTTATAATTCACACAGAGATAAAATAGACCTAGAAATATACTTTCTAGATCCTTCAAAAATACATTGAGCTTAAAAATCTCGAAATATGTAGAGCTTTTGAAACCGGGTAAACGGAAGTAGAAAATCTTCAAAAATAACTCAACCATAAAAAAAGAGGAGGGTATGCAAACTTCAGCCTTTCCTTTCATGCTCGCTACTCAATGAAACAGCCAGGAATGTTTACGCCCCTAAAAGATAAATGTCAAAACACGAAAACATTCTGCCCTGGGCCCTGTTCTCCTTCAACAAAAACGCAGGCTGTGGGGTAAAGTTCACCCAGTCTGCGAGTCTTCTTCACTGAAATGCGGTCATTCACCCCGCAGGAAGGTGGATGGCAACCATGAGAGTAGTGCAACTTTGCGGTTGCAAAATCGAACACAGAATGGCAATTGGTTGGACTTCTATTGACTTATTAGACTCCACTGGTCGCATTCGTATACTACTATATCCTACTTGAATTTGAAGCCGACGTACCAACTACTAATCATCAGTTTCCTATAAAAATGCTTGTGAGAGGAAATATTATATTTTCTGAGTAATTATGATATTGATTTTATAAACAATTCACGACTATTTATAACTGACAAGCAGAATTATCAGTATCATTTCAAATACGTTCCTAAGTGTGTTATCAACCTACGTCAAAGTAAAACATTAAGTAATGAACTGAAACTGAAACTAATAAGACAGAATACAATTAAAATAATTCATTGGTATTTTGGAGCACATTTCTTTTGCCAATTTCAAATTTCAAATACTCCATATTAACTCAATCCCATACGAAATAAACTCAAGTACCACTTCGGAACTCCACTTTTAAA